>CABHPP010119527.1:0-55541 GCA_902168425.1 Peromyscus attwateri
TGATCTCTGCAACTCTCATAAAGGAAACATTTAACTGAACCTGACTTATAGATAAGAGGTTCAGTCCCTTATCAGCATGTCAGGAAAGCATGGCAGCGTTCAGGCAGACATGGTACTGGAGAGAAGCTGGGAGTTCTACATCTTGATCTGCAGGAAACAGGAAGTGAACTGAGACACACTTCCTCCAGCAATGCCACATCTACTGCAATAAGGCCACAACTCTTAATAGTGCTACTTCCTGTGGGCCAAGCATTCAAACACATGAGTCTATTGAGTCCAACCACCACATCCAGTAAGGACAAGCCATTTTCCAATTCAAGAAAAAAGTGGTCCAATGTGGTCAACCTGCCACCAGGTCATTGGCTAGTTATCTAGGAAAATGGTGCCATATTTAGGGCTCAGTGTTAGTATATGTGGCTGACTGATCTGGCACTCAGGGGCAGAAGTAACCAGGTCAGCCTTGCTGATTGGTGGTCCATGTTGTCATACCTATGTATAACCCTTATCTCTATCACCATGACCAGTTTCTTCATAGACCCTGTCCTGGCTGGTCTTATGTCAACTTGGCACACAAATGAGCAGTTAAATTAAAGAATGGAACCTTAATTTAGAATATGCTTCCATAAGATCTGGCTCTATGGATTTTTATTAATTAGTTATTGATGAAGGAAGGCTCGGCCCACTGTGGCTGATTGCATTCCTGGACTGGTGGTTCTATAAGAAAGCAAACTGAGCAAGTCAGGGTAATTAAGCCAGTAAATAACACCCCTCAAAGACCTCTGCATTATCTTCTGCCCCTAGTCCTTTCCCTTTTCGGTTCCTGTCCTAACTTTCTTCAATGATGAACAACAATATGGAGGTAAAAGCCTAATATACCTTTTCTTCCCTATCTTGCTTTTTGGGCATAGTGTTTCGTCACAGCCATAGAAAACCCTAAATAAGACAAGATGGTACCAGTATAGTGGGGTATTGCTGTGACAGACCTACTATATTTGGGGAAAGATTATAGAAGGACTTTGGAACTTTGGGACAAAAAAGCCATTGAGTGTTGGGAGCTCAATGGGATGTTCTGTGGAAGCTTGGAAGACAAGAATGTTGAGAGCTGTGCAGAGGATGGAGGCCTGACTTGTGAAGTTTCAGAGGGAAGTTTAAAGACTCAATAATCACACATGTGGAAAAAAATGGCAGAAAAGAAAACATTTTATATGACAGCGGGGTAGAGATCTTTGAGCTGATTCAGCTTGTCTGGATTGAAGGGGAGCTGGTGCCCTTGCCAGAGGTAGCTGGTATTTGTGGGAAGGTTAGGGTGGCTGCTGGCAAACAGAAATGTACCAGGGGTAATCTGCTTCTCTATTACACAGATATCTGCCTTTAGGCTTCCATTTACTCAGCCAAAATCCTTCTTGTTATGACCAGCATCTCCATTTTGTGGACAACAACTTTGGACAAACACCACAGCTCTCATCCTATGAGGAATAACAGATACTTTATAAGAGCCATTTTGAGTTGCAGTGATCTGAGAACACAGATTTACATTGCTCACATTCCATGCTCCAGTGTGGAAGCAGTTTCATGAAAACCTGATAGCTTAACCAAACAAAGAAAGCCACAAATCAAGGCAAGTTTAAAAGCAGGAGTGGGAACCTCAGAGAGTCAGGTGCATCAATATAGAGGAGCTTCTCTACAGGCTCAAGTTGTTATCTGCTGGCATTCTTAGCTTTTGGATTGAAGCTGGTTGTCTGCTAAGTTAATTGACTCTATTGTCACAAGGTTTAGTTCTGACACAGAGGGAGGAAACATGGCTGTTCCAGAGAGGCAGCACTTAGCCCATGAGAAGTCATTAGCCTCTGACCTGCAGTGTTCCCATCTCTCTACAGTACTGAAATTCAGATCATCCAGCCAGGCTCTGCAGACACAGATTCCTTTAGGAGTTTTCCTTCACTGGAAGACAAGGCAGCTTCCCTTCAGAGGTCTGAGAGTCAAAGTGGGGACAGCAAGTCTCTGTTGAAAATGTACTCATTGATGCCAGACAGGACGGTTACACAGATGCAAGTGGGGTTCTGTCAGCATTGAGTCTTGTGTTTATTAATGTGTGAGTTTACTTAAGGAAATTGGGGAGCATGGACATAAAGTTGTTGTATTCTTTTTGAAGTGACTTAGAAAGTCTAGGACAACTATTATCTGCAGCCCTACCTAGTGAGAAGTTCTGCTTGTGCCCTGTCTTTTTAACTCTGACTTTTTCCCTGTTCCACACTGACCATTAAACAATTAGAGAAAAAGATAGCCAGAATGGCAATCCAGTGGGCTTGTCATTTAGAACAAAGTTAGGGGATTTCCATCAGGGTGTGGTTCTGCTTCCTGAAGTTCTAAATGCACATTACAAGAAATCAGCCCATGTGTACATTTCCATACTTAGCACAGAGCACAACTTATTTGGGCCAGCATTTCCTAAGAAGAGGGAGGAGTCCCTAGTAGGGGTAAATAGGCATCAGTGTGCTTGGGGAGAACAACACACCAGGCAGACAGCCAACCCAACATCAGAACTCAGCTATCACAGACTCTGGCAGCAGCTTCAGCTCTGCAGGTAATGCCCAGGATTCTTTCTCTCTGGGGACAGGAAAGGTGCCTTTGCAGGACTGTGTGGTACTGGTTATGACCTGAGTTTTGGTTTGGAGGTATGAGAAGTTGTTCCTGGGGCACTGGGTTGAAATCAGGGGACATTTCTGGGGTGCATATGAATCTTCTCTCCAGTCTGGGTCTTCATGTGTATGAAGATGTGGGTGCCATGGGCTATGCTCCTGGAGAGGGAATGGAGCCTGCTCCCTCTGACCCTCCATGGGGAGGAAGTATTGAGACCTTGACTATGCCAGGTGCAGCTGTAGGAACCAGAGGGAGACAGGACAGTGACAGAGTCCTTGTGGGGGTGGTGACATCCCTGCAGTGCTTACAGCAGAGAGAACATGTCTTGGGGTCAGGGACCTCACTTCCACAACAGATCCCATGGCCAAGAAGAGGGACCACACCCTGTCCTAATAAGGAAAAGAAGGCTACAGCTCAGCCACTGAGCTAGGTCTCCTCCACAACCAGACTAGCCTGTTTTCTGTGGAAATAATTTTGACATAAAATATGGTTGAATGTTTTCCAAAGAAATGGTTGTAGCATGAATCTTAGAGGGTTTTATTAATAAAATCAAACCTGAGCCAGGTATTGGGGTGAACTCTGGAAGATCAGAGAGACAGAACAAGCCACAGCCACCTCACCTCACCAGTTCCTCAGCCGATCCTGTTTCCTCAGACTGGAAGCTTCTGTGTCCTCATCCCAATGGCTCTCAGCTGAACTGCTGCTCAAAAGCCTGAAAGCTTAACCAGCAAAATGCTTCTAGTTTCTGGTCTTCACTCCTTACATATCTTTCTGTTTTTGCCATCACTCCCTGGGATTAAAGGCTCACTTTCTGGAATTAAAGGTGTGTGTCACCATGCCTGGCTGTTTCCAATGTGGCCTTGAACTCAGAGAGATCCAGAGGTATTTCTTCCTCTGGAATACTAGGATTAAAGGTGTGAGGGCCACCATTTCTAGCCTTTGTATGTAGTGGCTGTTGTGTCTCTGACCCCAGATAAGTTTATTAGGGTGCACAATATTTTAGGGAACACAATACCACCACAAATGGCTGCTTCAGTCTGACAATAAACACAGGGTAAAGGCAGCCCAAGTCTCTGGCCCCTCTGCAGGCACGGGCCTGCATAGCCCTGGGCACATGTGTCTCAGCTCCAATACCTCCCTCCCCTGCTCCCTCCATTCTCCTCCTACATTCTTCTAGTCTTCTCTCCCCTCCATTTCCTCTTGGCTCCCTCATCTGATCCACCTCCCTCATCCAGTCCTCCCTCTTCTTCCTCCACTTTCTCACTCCAGCTTCTTTTCCCATCTGGTCCTCTCTCCTCTGTTCTTCTTCCACACCTTCCTATTCCTGTAGCATCCACGTTCTCCTCTGAACTCATCTACAGTGTGGACTGAGGCTAAAGGAGGGTGGCAGTGTTTACCATGACCACAAACCTTCAACTGCAGTTTTTATGATGCTTGTGCTCCAGTACAGAGGTGTATGGAGGAGATGGCCCTCTGGACACTCCCCACAAATACCCACAGTGTTCCTAATAAGCCATAGACTTTTACAAATAGTGTACCCTAGGTCACTCCACAAGCTGTCCATAGAGGTCCACCTATTCTTTTGACCCGCACAGACATCCTAACAGTCAAAATGAAATCTAGTCCAGATCTCAGAGACACAAACACCACTCAAGTTCCTTCCCATCAGGAGGCCTTCGAAGCTGAGATACAAACCTCCATGTGCTATCCTGGCAGGGCTGAGAGCACCTTCCCCTGTTAGTCCTACTAATATTTGTGGTCAGGGGTCCCAAGGCTTTGGCGCTGCACCAGTCGTCTCCAGAGCTGCCCTCAATTAACCCTTCACACTCCCAGAAACAGGCACTAGGTTCAGTCCATGGCTGTGGGATTACTTGGATATATCTGCTGCAGGTTGGGGTGGGTGCTATGCTAAATAACTGGTCTAAGGATCCTTCCCTGAGTCCTGAACAGAGATTGATGATGGGGTAGAAGACATATGTGCAAAGGAGGAGGTCTCCTGCTTTCTGATGAGTCCTTATGCCAATTTAGAAGAGGAGAAAAGACATTCAGATTACACAAGGCTTGAACCCATCCCCAAGTTCATCTCTTCCTTACCATGTGATCCTGGCAAATCTCTTCATCCCTCTGGGTATTGTTTCTCTATTAGGAATATTGGTTGCTGCAACAGCAATTCTTCCTGGAGTAAAGGGAGCAGAGACTGTGGTACTCCCATCTGAGTGTCCAGAGAACCTTCCATGCACAGTCACAAGGGCATCAAAGGGGCAGCAGAGCAGGCACACAGTGGGAGGACAAGGAGGTAGTCAGGGAACCATGTGACCCTCCCTAACAAAAGGATCTTTTCTTTTCAACCAGGAGAACAGAGTAATGGCTGAGATCTCCCCTGATGTTCTCTGCCAACCAGATGACACATTGGGAAAGGACACTGCTGTCCAGGAAAACCAGAACAACAGGACACCAGTGGACAATCTAGCACTGACCTCCACCAACACCAACTTCGCCTTCAGCCTCTACAAGCAGCTGGCTTTAAATAATCCAGATAAAAATATCGTCTTCTCTCCATTCAGCATCTCAACAGCCTTGGCTGTCCTGTCACTGGGAGCAAGGAGCAAAACCCTGGAAGAGATTCTGGAGGGTCTCGAGTTCAGTCTCACAGAGACCCCTGAGGCAGACATCCACAGGTACTTTGGGCACCTCCTCCACATGCTCAGCCAGCCAGGAGACCAGGTGCAGATCAGAATAGGTAGTGCCATGTTTATTGAAAAGCACCTACAGATCCTGGCAGAGTTCAAGGAGAATGCAAAGGCACTCTACCAGGCTGAGACCTCCACAGCTGACTTCCAGCATCCTCATGAGGCCAAAAGGCTCATCAATGACTATGTAAGCAAACAGACCCAGGGGAAGATCAGGGAACTGATCTCAGCACTGGATAATCAGACATTAATGGTGCTGGTGAATTACATCTACTTTAAAGGTGAGGATGGTCGCTGTTTCAGGGGTTGATGGAGAAGGACCTTGTGTCCATATTCTGCCCACAGGAAAGGAGTTGCTCATGGACTTGGATACATGGGAACTTCATTTTTCATTACTAACAGGCCTTACTTCTCTGGAGTGTTCTATATAATGGTTACAGTTCCTGGTACATACTCAACAGAATCCCTGTGCTCTCAGCCTAACAGGGCTGAATTTGGCTGTGACTTAAACTTATTGACTAGCAGAATGCATAGATGACATGTCCATCCTACATGAATGGGGAGTAGCCATGGCTTCTCCCTGCATAGTTGGTGTCTTAGTCAGTATTCTGTTGTTGCGAAGAGACACCATGACCATGGCAACTCTTAAAGGAAAATGTTTAATTGGGGTGGCTCACTTATGGTACAGCGTTTCAGTTCATTATCATCATGGTGGGACATGGCAGTGTGCAGGCAGACATGGTACCAGAGTGGTATCCGAGAGTCCTACAACTTTCGGACAAGAGGAAGTGGTCTGGGACTCTGGGCAGTATCTTGAGCATTTATGAGACCTCAAAGCCTGCCTCAACAGTGACACACTTCCTGCAACAAGACCACACCTACTCTAACAAAGCCACAACTCCCAATAATGCCACTCCCTATGAGCTTATGGGGGACAATTGCATTCAAATGACCTCAAAAGAAGTCCCTCATTCAGCCCATTCCAGCATTTCTGAAATGCTCCTAGAGAATCCACTTGCTAGAGAACCTATGTCTTTAGGAGGTCTCAGGTGGTCTGGGACTTCTTGACCTAAGGAGCTTGGCTACCCAATCTTAAAGGGGGAAAGTAGCAGGTGCCATAACTACTGAAGAGCCTGTCACACATTCCTATGCAGGACCTCTCCCTGAGCCTTTTCTCTAATGCTGGACATGGACATGGAAAAGCAGGGACTGAGGAAAAGCCATTAGTGAGGGGAGGTGTCAGCCAGGCAGTGTTCTGTGTTTAGTGTCTGGCTGATCAACAGAATTTCAGTTTGTAAAATTAGTAGTTGAAGCAGACTGCAGGGTCACAGTGCTGAAGACATACTCCTGGGATAGGGAGTCTGGGGTTGGGGGTGCAAGAGAGTTTGGAGACTGGACTAGAATTGCTATGGGTAATTGTTAGTGGATACACATCCAGAGCCCACACCCACAAAACCCTGCCTGATACACTAAGGAGTGAGGCAAAGGCCCACAAAATGATTCCTGATAAAAATCTTGATGTGTCTGGATATGGGGTGGATTTGGGACTCTAGACTCTGGACAGGCCAAAGCAGAGGAAGATAGGCTCTGAGACTATACACAGAAAAAAAAACTGGCCATGGACAGAAGAGGATAGAAGGACAGAGCACAGGAGTCCAGGATGACCCCAGAGCAGCTGTTCTCTGGAGAGAGGGGAAGCAGAGTGATGGCCTGAAGGATTAGACTGCAGGGCGTGGCTCTCTCTGCTGGGCCAGGACCTAAACTCCAAGGCTGATTGGCTGTGAGCTGGGTATGAATCTTTATGCTGCTGGATCACCCCAAGAAATTGTTAAAGTATCATGTCCCCAGGGTATTGCAGATTGCCACATGCACTTCGGATATTGGGTAAGTCTGAGTAGGATATCTTTGATTCATGGAGGTAAAATGGATAATATGGGAGAAGAAGTCTCATTACCCATGTCTTGGTCAACCAACTATGGGATACTGGTAATCCAACTGGGAAGATGAAGATCTCACCAGCTTCAATGTAAACAGACTCATGGCTCTGGGCACTGACTTCCATTAAGGTGGTTCACACTGAGGGGCATCATGGACAGATCCAGTGTGGGAGAACACAGTCTCTCTTGTCCTGTTCTTCCTAAAACGAGTCCCACAACTTCTACACATGGCTCCTCGAGGGGAAGAAGGGATCCTCAACTCCTCAAGCTCCAGGCTCCCCAATTTCAATCCCATCTCTCTGTTACACTACCCCACCTTCACATCCCTGGCTGTTTTTCAAATATCTCATGTAGGGAAGCTTTGGTTTTGAGTTCCCCTTTCCAAACCAAGCCTGTGGGTCACTTCTCATGCATAGTTCTACATTGGCCAAGGGTTTTCCTAATCTAGATTATGCAACCAATAAGAGTCTTTCTATGCTATTGAAGATTGATTGATTCCTGTCAAGACTGAGAATCTGGGCAGAAATGAGGTGGAGGTGGGATCTCTCTGCTAATTGTACAATCTGATGACCTGTTCCACATTTAGGGAAATGGAAGAGGCCCTTTGAGCCTCATTTCACACGTGAGTCTGACTTCTACTTGAACAAGAAGAGGTCTGTGAAGGTGCCCATGATGCACCATAAATTTCTGACCACACCCTACTTCCAGGATGAGGATCTGTCCTGCTCTGTGGTGGAGCTGAAGTACACAGGCCATGCCAGTGCCCTGTTCATCCTCCCGGATGAGGGCAGGATGCAGCAGGTGGAAGCCAACTTGCAACCAGAGACCCTGAAGAAATGGAAGGATTCTCTGAGGTCCAGGTGTGTGTCCATAGGAACTAGAGCTGGTCTGGCTCCCCACCCTGCTGTTAGCCTGAAGCCCAGTGTCCCTGTACCTCAGAGTGTCAGGATCACCCAGTGCAATGGTTGGAGAGTCAGCAGGGACAGGTGGAGCAGAGGTGACTTTCTCTCCACTCACTCAGGAGTTTTTGGACAGATTTTACTGCCATTTTGTTGTTCACAAGATGACATCAGCTAGTGCAGGAGCTGAGGATTGTTCTGTCTAATAGGCTGTAATTACAGGGAATCTTGAATGGGCTTTGGAAGTCAGAGGGGAGTGAGGTTGAGATGAGATCAGCTCTGAGAATCAGCTCTACCCTGTGTATCCATCTCATCCCCTCATCACTCATTCATTCACCACTCATGGAATGATGACTTTATAGTGGTATTCTATTTGTACTGAAATGTGATTTTATTTGTATGTTAATAAATAAAGTTGCTTAGGGGTCAGAGCTATTAGCAAGCCATAGCGAAAGCCAGGGCGGTGGTGGTGCACGCCTTTAATCCCAGCACTTGGTAAGCAGAGCTAGGTAGATCTCTGTGTGTTCAAGGATACAGCCAGCATTGGAGACACACGCCCTTAATCTCAATACCAACCATAGAAAACTTGGGAGGTCTGTACAGAGAGACTGTGACGAGACAGCCACGTAGTTAGTTTATAACCAATGAGAAGGAAGAGCCGGGCGTTGGTGGCGCACGCCTTTAATCCCAGCACTCGGGAGGCAGAGGCAGGCGGATCTCTGTGAGTTCGAGGCCAGCCTGGGCTACCAAGTGAGTTCCAGGAAAGGCGCAAAGCTACATAGAGAAACCCTTCGAAAAACCAAAAAAAAAAAAAAAAAGAGAAGGAAGAAACAGGACTCCTTATAAGACAACCGCACAGGAAGAAACTCCCTTTTCGGAGAAGTCTCTTGGCGGGAGAGTCTAGCTGGCGGAAAGCGGGTAAGGCTTCTAGCTCTGACCTCTTGGGCTTTCACCTTTACATTGGCTCTGTGTTTCTTATTTAATAAGGCGGTCGGTTACATCTACATGACTTGAAGACCTACTATGTGATGTACTCTCATTAAGATCCCAAGAGGTTATCAGAGACTCAAGAACAAAATTTCTCACCCTTGAGGGCTCCTCTTGGAACGAGGAAGAGAGAATGGGGACCTGAAAATACAACTAATCATCATTTGATTAGTTAAAAGGTGAGGAGGGGTGAGATTGAGGAGAGTGTTCAAGGATTAGGAAAGCTGGAGTCAGATGCAGAGTGAAATTTAATATACTAGTGTCATTAGGAGATGTCTGAGGGTCTACAGGTCAAGGGAAGGGCTCCATTTTGTGGATCTTCAGAGGAACAGGGGGTACCAAGCCTCATTGCCTGGCCCCTGTAAACACTCTCAGGCTCTAATGGAAAATCGAGTGGTCTAGGCATGGATGGAAAGAAGGCTGCTTTCCAGTGAGAGGGCTGTCTCTGGTTCCCCATCTATAAAGTGGGTTGATTTGGCAATGGAGCCCAGTGACTCTTACATTTCTCTTTTTCATTCTCAGGAAGATCGATGATCTCTACATGCCCAGGTTCTCCATCTGCAGTGACTACAGCCTGGAGAACATCCTTCCACACCTGGGCATTAAAAAAGTCTTCTCCACACAGGCTGATCTGTCTAGGATCACAGGGGCCAAGGACCTGAGTGTCTCTCAGGTAAGCCAAGAAACACTGGGTGGTTCACCTTGATGCCTGAATGTGGGTGGTGAAAGTCAAGTGGTGTGGGGGGGAAATGGCAAATGTGTGAGAAAGCCTGCATTTCTGAGATTCCCTCATCCTGAGAGAGCTGGATTACAGCCTAGATACTCCTGCTGGATACCATGCAGCCAGTCCCTTGTCTACATCCTGAACATAATCTAACACTAGAGCCCATGGTGCGAAAGAACCTGTGCTTGGTCTTTGACAATGATTGGCACCAACCTTTGCTATAGTGCAAATATCACCCACAATCCACTGCAGAACAAAGCACTTCAGCCTCAGTTTCTTTACTGCAGAGCTGGTCCTGTATTTCTTGGACCAGCAGAACAGCAGCAGTAAAGGAAATAACAAGGGATGAACTCAGTCGGGATGAAAAGCTTAAGAATAGGAGAGAAGATGCCTTGGGATCCTACTCTGTATCCCAGATACAGAGTCTGGCATTTCTGGTGTTATGTCCAGTGACCACTCAGAGGCCTGGGCTCAGATCTATACCAGCAGGGCATGGCAATCTTTTAATGAGAAGCCATGCCCTGTGCACTGAGATTGTATGTCCCAAGGAGGCTAGAGCAGGAGGCATGCTGTATCCCACACTGGCTGCCAGCACCCTGGCTTTTTCCCTGTGGGTCTTCTGAGAAGCTGCCTGTGGAGTATGGACTGGCATTGCCTATACCCAACCTCCAGTTTGTAGTGGGTTTGAGAGCAACACAGATTGTCAGAGACGGAGCAGACCTAGGGCATGCCTCATCTCACACCCTGAGCAGAGACCTGGAAACACCAGGGGTAGAGCTCATGGTAGGAACAAACCACCTCACCAACAGCTGAGGCCAGCAGTCAGTGTTGCTTCAGGAATCTTCTCTCCTGCCCTCCCTGGTCTCCAGTGAGTGATGTCTTTCTCCTACAGGTGGTCCACAAGGCTGTGCTGGATGTGGCTGAGACAGGCACAGAAGCAGCTGCCGCCACAGGATGTTGTCTTCTGGGATCGGCTCTAATTTTGGACCCTCTGAAAATATATTTCAACAGGCCATTCTTGGTGATTGTCTCTGAAACAAATACTCAGACTCCACTCTTTATGGCCAAAGTCACAAACCCCAAGGAAAACTAGAACTTCCCAAGTGGTGAGGCTTGTTCCTAGAAGGTGGGATTGAGCTTGTATGTGGATCTCTATATGCATTTTGGTTTCCATGCTATGATTGGCTATGGCATGCGTGGACTGGACAGTGACAGTGACTGACTGTATGACTCCCTCATGCACAGAGGACTGGGGACAGTCAGTGTCAGGCTCCCCGTCCTCCTGGTATCACTAGTTCATGTTCTTGAGCTTGAAATCTGTCTTTGTGGCCCTTGCCTGCTGCCTCTACTGTATCTGCTTCTACCCAAATCCTGGGCCCTTGCAGGTAGGCTCAGTCCCTATCTAGGCTGTGGTTATGTCTGCCTTCAGCGTCAGCAGGCTTGATTGAACTATGCAGCCTTATAGGTCAATCATGTAGAGCTCAGTCCCAGGACTGAGATGGGAACTTTCCACCCTGAGTCTATTTCCAGCATCTGGGACCACTATGTGCCCAGTTCCCGCCTCAAACTTTCCCTTCTTCAGGCTCTGCCACCCACTGTCCCTTGCAGGGGCTTCTGACCCTGCCCACATCTGGCACATTGTTGGATCCCAAAATCCTGCAGCTTATGGAGTCAGTTGGTCAGACCAGCTCCTTTCCCCTAATATACCTACTTAGGATAGAGGAACCTTTTTCTAGATTCCCCACTGACCAACCTCACACAACAGATGGATGCCTCCACCTTCCTTACCGAAAATGCAGGGCTTTGAGCAAAGGATCAATAAACATATAACTTCACAGAAAGTGTCCAGGCAGTGTTCACTCAGCTCCTGTGGGCAGGGGTATGGCCTCTAGTGACCATAGGATAGTGGATATTGTCACTCACACTCTGTGACTACTGTGATGGACTTCTGACCTATATGTTATTATCAGTCCTTTTTAATAGATGTGGAAACTGAGGCACAGAGAAGCTTAGTTCTTTTCTGTGACCTCACAGCTAGACATTATGACTGGCAGGACATTATGTTCTTCAAGTGTCCTGATGACAGAGGAACAGTTTCCATTAAGCCAGGTTCTTTGCACAGGTATCACCATGGTAGTGTGCAGGTGGATCATTAAAAAAGGCTCTGAATCCTTCATATCGAACACCAGGATGAGTCTATGGTTCATGTGACCTCTGTGCTTAGGAGGATGAGAAAGTGGTCAGATGGCCAAAAAGAATTCTTTTGGCAGAGCATACAGCAATGGAGGCATTTATAAGAACCACTGCTGTTTAGGAAAAGAAAAAAGTCACCAGATATCAGCCCACCTGGCCGTGTGAGGATTCTCAAAGGACTCAGAACTACAGAGAGCTTTGGACTGGTGAATCACTGTTCCTGTCTTGGGAACCTTATAACATTGTGTGGCTATAAAGCAGAGAGCTGCTCTAGGCAAATGTGGGGATTGTCACTGAGGACAGGTTCAGGGAACATCGTGCCACATTTGGAGAGGAGAGTACGTGATTCAGCTCAAGGATTAGCTGGATTAGTGTCTGGACAGAGAAGGAGAGGAGGACACTGTGAATTTGGGTTTGGGTTCTGGGTGTCCATAGGGCATTTGTGAGCTCTGAAACAGTGCTTGAGGCCTGCACATATAGGGAAGGTTGTTCATTCAATTTGAGATATCCTTTAGTCTCAAGACTCCTAATAACACACATTGAGCAGGTGGACATGTAGTTGCAGAGAATTACAGCCTGGAGAATCACACACTGCTGGGGGCCGCAGGAATATATCATAAGAACTCAGCTGGTTATGGCAAAGTCACTACCTGGAGGGATAAAGGAATTTCTCCAGAGGAAGCCAAATTCCAAGGAGCTTTTGGTGTAATTTGGCTTGTTATATATCAGCTGTATTCTGTTATGAAAATCATGTGTGCCTTCATAGTTTTCCCAATTGACTTTTCCCTAAGAAGGGGTAACAGTGTGGACTGATCACTCTCTGGACATACACATTCCAGGTATTTGGAGAACAGCCTCAGGAAAGGCTTTCTCCGGAATCAGATATCTCCCTTAGCCACTTTCAAGGACTAGCACTAATAACAGTCCACATGCAAGTCTCCTGATTTAAGGTAAATTCCACAAGGAGACACCACCTAGGTCAAGTGGACGTTAAGTAATAGCTTTACACAATTTAGCTCAGACCCTCCTTTCTTACAGCCTTACTAACTTTATAGACCTTTAACTCCTTACCTAACCACTTCTAGGAATATTTAGATAACTTTCTGTGCTGACAGCTATGCTCAGCCAGAACCCTAGTTCAAGCCTCCCTGTAATTATCATCATTGACAGCATCCAGCCAGGTCCATCACCAGTTCGAGGACAGTACCTTATCAGAGATACCTCTGTACTCTCTAAGAACAGACTTAAGCATCCAGGCTACCTGTTTGAGAAGGCCTGGCGGATGTGCCAATTAAGCTTTACTTCCTCCTTTCCCAAACCTTACCTCTAGTTCCAGATCTCCCTTTAACTATCACCAGAGGGATCTAGCTGTACACAGATTGCCTAGCGACTGAGCACACTTTCTCCCACCCTGCAGATAAATGGCAGATAGCTTGGAAAGATAGGAGCCACAGGAAAAAAGAAGGTAGTTTTATTTTCTCCCATTGACCTAGCAACTTATAGAGTCAACATTTTCTACTAATCACATTTAAGACTATAGTGGAGCACATAAGATCCCTCTTCTTAGATATTACCTGAATTTAGCCTTTAGTTAATTCATTTCCCCTTTACTCACTTCCCTTTTGGGTTGCAAATGATAATTAACAATTACTGCCTCTCTATGTGATTCTTATCACCCCTCCATTTGACCCTGGAAACCTGGCTTTGCACTGCCCAGAGTTTACTCCTTGTAATTGTATATATACCAGAACTTCCAGGGCATGAGGAGACAGAGAAGAGAAAAGAGAAGGGAAGAACTAGATGGGTAAGAAGTTGAGAGGAACAAACTGAGATGGGGAAGACCTAGATTGAAGGAATAGAGGGGAGTACTAGAGGAACGAGATGGAAGATGAAGAAGAGCCAGATGGGGAAGTACAAGATGAAGAAGAAACAGATGAGAGAGAAGGAGATGGGAGAGGAGCTGATATGGGAAAGAACTAGATGGATGAAAACTTAGAAGGGGCAGAACTAGATGAAGGAATTAAGATGGAACCTAGAGGGGACAGCAAATACATGTAAAGAGAAATTGGGCAAGAAAGGAGCTAAAAATGAGAGCAGAGTATAAGCTTGTAGAGAGAGAACTGACATAAAAATCACAAAGTGTATGGACTATGGAGTTTTGTGTATATAGATTCATTTCTTTTCTTCAAAGATTAATTATCAGCTGGTTGTAGATTCTTCCCTGACCCTGGGAGGGGATATTGAGGGACTGGACGCCCATACTCTCCAATAACACACAGGATTCCTTCCCCAATGTACATCAAGGTACCACTCCATGAGGACAATGGATAGATAAGAACAGTTCCTGCAGACACTAAGAGACCATGGATGGCAGCATAGACTAATATACCCAGCAAAACTTTCAATCACTATAGACAGAGTAAACAAGACATTCCAAGACAAAACCAGGTTTAAACAATACCTATGCACAAATCCAGCCCAACAGAAAGCACTAGAAGGAAAATTCCAACCTAAGGAAATCAGATACACCGATGAAAACACAGGCAATAGATAACCTCACAGCAGTATATCCCAAAAAAGAGAAATACACACACACTACCACCAAAAGATAACAGGAACTAGCAGTCACTGGTCACTAATATCTCTCAGTATCAATAAACTTAATACTCCTATAAAAAGACACAGGCTAACAGAGTGAATATGAAAGCAGGACCCATCTTTCTGTTGCATACAAGAAACACACCTCAACTTCAAAGACAGACACTACCTCAACTTCAAAGACAGACACTACCTCAGAGGGAAAGACTGGGGAAGACTGGGAAAAGACTTTCCAATTAAGAAGCTTGCTTCTTAAAGCAAGCTGGTGTAGCTATCCTAATATCTAACAAAATAGACTTCAAACTAAAATCAATCAAAAGCAATCAAGAAGGACATTACATACTCATCACAGGAAAGATCCAACAAGATGAAGTCTCAATTCTAAACATTTATGCCCCAAATACAAGGGCACCAACATATGTAAAAGAAACATTACTAAAGATTAAATCACACATCAATCCCCACACATTAATAGTGGGAGACTTCAACACCCCACTCTCACCACTGAACAGATATGCCAGATTGAAACTTAACAGAGAAATAAGGGTCCTAACTGATGATATGACTTAAATGGACTTAATTAATGTTTACAGAACATTCCACCCTAACAAAAAAGAATATACCTTGTTCTCAACACCCTATGGAACTTTCTCTAAAATCAACCACATACTCGGTCACAAAGCAAATCTCAACAGATACAAAACAATTGGAATAACCTCCTGTGTTCTATCAGATCACCATGGGTTAAAGTTAGATATCAACAACAACAAAAATTGTAGAAAGCCTACAATCTCATGGAAACTGAATAATGCTCAACTGAATCACCCTAGGGTCAAGGAAGAAATAAAGAAAGAAATTAAGTACTTCCTACAGTTCAATGAAAATAAATGTACTACATACCCAAACTTATGGGACCCTATGAAAGCAGTGTTAAAAGGAAAATTCATAGCTCTAAATGCCCTAATAAGGAAGTTGGAGAAATCGCACACTAGTGAGTTAACAGCACACCTGAAAGCTCTGGAACAAGAAGAAGCAAGTCACCCAGGAGGAATAGATGCCAAGTAATAATAAAATTGAGAGCTGAAATCAATAAAAATAGAAACAAAGAGAACAATACAAAGAATCAATGAAACAAAGAGTTGGTTCTTTGAGAAAATCAAAAATAAATCAAGCCCTTATCCAAATTAACCAAAAGCAGAGAGAGAGCATCCAAATTAGCAAAATCAGAAATGAAAAGGGAGATATAACAACTGACGATGAGGAAATCCAGAGAATCATCAGGCCATACTTCAAAAACCTATACTCCACAAAATTGGAAAATCTAAAAGAAATGGACAACTTTTTGGGTAGGTATCACAAACCAAAGTTAAATCAAGACTAGATGAACAACATAAATAGACCAATAACAACTAAGGAATTAGAAACAATCATTAAAAGTCTCCCAAACAAAAAAAAAAGCCCAATACCAGATGCAGAATTCTACCAGATTTTCAAAGAAGAGTTAATATGAATACTCTTTAAATTGTTCCCCATAATAGAAACAGGAGGAATGTTACCAAACTCCTTCTATGAGGCTACAGTTACTCTGATTCCCAAGCCACATAAAGATGCAAAAAAGAAAAAGAATTTCAGACCAATCTCCCTCATGAACATTGATGCAAAAATACTCAATTAAATATTGGCAAATCGACTCCAAGAACACATCAGAAACATTATCCACCATGATCAAGTAGGTTTCATCCCAGAGATGCAAGGATGGTTCAACATATGAAAGTCTGTCAATGTAAAACACCATATAAACAAACTGAAAGAAAAAAACCACATGATCATTTCATTAGATGCTGAAAAAGCCTTTGAGAAAATCCAATACTTCTTTGTGATATATGTCTTGGAGAGATCAGGAATACAGGGAACATACCTAAACATAATAAAGGCAATTTACAGCAAGCCAACAGCCAACATCAAATTAAATGGAGAGAAACTCAAAGCGATTCCACTAAAATTAGAAACAAGACAAGGCTGTCCATTCTCCCTATATTTATTCAATATAGTACTTGAAGTTCTAGCTAGAGCAATAAGACAGCAAAAGGAGATCAAGGGGATACAAATTGCAAAGGAAAAAGTCAAGTTTTTACTATTTGCAGATGATATGATAGTATACATAAGTGACCCCAAAAATTCAACCAGGGAACTCCTACAGCTGATTAACACCTTCAGAAATGTAGGGGGATACAAGATTAACTAAAAAAATCAGTAGCCCTCCTATATACAAATGATAAACTGGTTGAGAAAGAAATCAGAGAAGTTTCACCCTTTACAATAGCCACAAATTATATAAAATGACTTAGGATAAATCTAAAAAAGAAAGTGAAAGACATATATGACAAGAACTTTAAGTCTCTGAAGAAAGAAATTGAAGAAGATATCAGAAAATGGAAAGATCTCCCATGCTCATGGATAGGTAGGATTAATATAGTAAAAATGGAAATCTTACCAAAAGCAATCTACAGAATCAATGCAATCCCCATCAAAATCCCAACACAATTCTTCACAGACCTGGAAAGAACAATACTCAACTTCATTTGGAAAAACAGAAAACCCAGGATAGCTAAAAGAATCCTGTACAACAAAACCATCTCTGGAGTCATCACCATCCCTGACACCAAGCTCTACTATAGAGCTATAGTAATAAAAACAGCTTGGTATTGGCATAAAAAAACAATATGTGGACCAGTGGAATCAAACTGAAGACCCTGACATTAACCCACACACTTATGAACACCTGACTTTTGACAAAGAAGCCAAAACTGTACAATGGAAAAAAGAAAGCATCTTCAACAAATGGTGCTGGCATAACTGGATGTCAACATGTAGAAGATTGCAAATAGATACATCTCTATTGCCATACACAAAACTCAAGTTCAAGTGTATAAAAGACCTCAATATAAAACCAGTTACACTGAACCTGATAGAAGAGAAAGTAGGAAATAGTCTTGAACACATTGGCACAGGAGACCACTTCCTAAATATAACACCAGTAGCACAGACACTGAGAACAACAATTAATAAATGGGACTTCCTGAAACTGAGAAGCTTCTGTAAGGCAAAGGACACAGTAAATAAGATAAAATGACGGCTTAAAATTATAGCCCACATCTGACAGAGGGCTGATCTCCAAAATATATAAGGAATTCAAGAAACTAGACATCAAAATAACGAACAATCCAATTAAAAAATGGGCTATAGAACTAAACAGAGAATTATCAAATGAAGAATTTCAAATGGCTAAAAGACATTTATGGAATTAGTCAGCATCCCTAATTATCAGGGAGATGCAAATCAAAATGATTCTGAGATACAATCTTAGACCTGTCAGAATGACTAAGATCAAAAGCACTGCAGACAGCTTATGTTGGAGAACATGTGGAGCAAGGGGAACACTCCCCCACTGTTGGTGGGAGTGCAAACTGATACAGCCACTTTGGAAACCAGTATGGCGGTTTCTCAGAAAATTGGGAATCAATCTACTTCAAGACCCAGCTATATCACTCTTGGGCATATACCCAAGGAATGCTCAATCATACCATAAGGACACATGTTCAGCTATGTTCATAGCAGCATTATTCATAATAGCCAGAACCTGGAAACAACCTAGATGCCCCTCAACTGAAGAATGGATTAAGAAAATGTGGTGCATATAACCATGGAGTACTTACTCAGCAGAGAAAAACAATGACCTCATGAAATTTGCAGACAAATGGATAGAACTAGAAAATATCATCCTGAGTGAGATAACCCAGACTCAGAAGGACAAACTCATAAGTGGATACTAGATATAAACCAAAGGATAATTAGGCAATAACCCACAACTCCAGAGAGGTTAACTAACAGGGAAGATCCAAAGATGGACTCATGGACTGTACTGGGAAGGGGAAATAGATGAGATCCCCATGAGAAAACTGGACATGAGGGGTGGGCAATAGAGGGTAGAGGATATGGGATGAGGACATAAGGGAATTGGATGGTAGAGCTGGAACAGGGATGGAGGGGGTAAACAGTGAAAGAGATACCATGATAGAGAGAGAGATCATGGGGATAGAGAGTAACCTTGTGCTAGGAAAGTTGCCAGGAATCCTCAAGGATGACCCCAACCTGGACTTCTAGCAATAGTGGAGAGGGTGCCTGAACTGAAATGGCTTGCCCCAGAGATCAGACCAGTCAATACTCTAACTGTTATCACAGAGCTTTTCTCTAATGACTGATGGAAACAGATGCAGTCACCAGAAAGAGCTCCAGGAGTCCAGTCAAAGAGAGAATAGAGGGATTCTGTGAGCAAGTGCATCAGGATCATGATGGGGAAACATGCAGGGATTATCAAACCAAACTAGAGTGAACTCATGAAAATTGGATCAATGGCTGTGGAACCTACATGGGACTGGACTAGGTCCTCTGCATGGCAAGATATTTGTGTAGCTTGATATGCTTGGTAGGCCCCCTGGTGGTAGGATCAGAATCCATCTCTGGTGTATGAGCTGGCTTTTTGGAGCTCACTATCTATGATGGGGCACCTTGTGCAGCCTTGAGGCAGAGGGAATGGCTTGGACTTGCCTCTACTGGATGTGCCTCCCCAGGGAAGGAAGGAACCTGCCTTCTTTTGGGGGGGGGGGGGGGGGGGGGGGCAGTTGGGAGGAGGAAGCTGGGGAGGAGGGAGGAGGGAATAGGGGGATATTTGATTGGTGTGTAAAATGAATGAAATTTTCTTCCAAATAAAAAGGGAAAAATACAATTTAAAAAATAGCAAAAGAAAACCAAAAAAATCAAACAAACAAAAGAACAGGACCCATGTACTGAAAACAGCCCTGTCCCAAAATTCCAATGTGTCCGGCAGTCAGTCAAGGCCTTGAAGTTATCACCTCATGCACTCCAGGATCACTGACAGGCCTCAGCTGCATCCTTGCATCCTTCTTGGCTTCAGACCAGGCATCAGAGGAACCTGGTGCTGAGTTCATCTCATGCTGCCCAACAACTGCATCTGGAAGTTGTTGGCAAAGTCTAAGTCCACCACTTAATGGAGTCTAGGACACAGATATCAAGGTTTCATTTTTCCTATTCTATGAGGGTTCCCTCAGGAACTAACCACCAAATGTTGCCCTGGTGATGAACCCCCTGCAGGGACAGTCTCTCTGTGCAATAGAGGTAGCAGACTGTGAGGGAGGAAGAGGCATGTTTGCAGTAGTGGTCTCAGACACCTGTTCTCCAAAATAAGGCCGGGACAAAGTATTTAAGGGTAACCACTCCCCATGTGATGGTCCCCAGGGGTAGCCACTGTGAACTGCCTAATCTGCAGATCTTGCTGAACTTTCTGCTCATGAATCATTACAGCCCAACACCAGGGCCTACTCAGAATATGCTGAGATGCCATCCAGCTTCCTGCCTCCATCTGTTTTCTGTTGTTGGTAATGAGGCCACAGAGCAGACAGTAGATAGAGGGGTGTGTCAGCCTTAAGTCACTGGCACAGCAATCTGAGATAACACACTAAGGGAAACAAGGTTTGGTTTGAATCACAGTTTCAGAGAGTTCAGGCCAGGGTCTGCTGACTTCTTTGCTTTGAGCCTGAGCAAGTCAAGCTTTGTGAATCTAAAGACACTATCTAGAGGATGAGGGCTGGGGACATGGCTAGGAGTATAGTGTTCCCACCCCACCCCTCAAACATACATACATTAGGGCCAGATCTTTATGCTCTGAAATAAAAGTAAAAAAGCCAAGTGTGGTCACATGAGCATGTGGTCCAATCTCTAGGGAGGTGGAGTCAAGTGGATCCCTGGGACTCCATGGGGAGTCAATCTATGTAATTCGGTGTCTTCCAGGCCTATAAAGAGACCCCATCCTAAATTCAGTGTCTTCCAGGCCTATAAAGAGACCCCCATCCAAAAACCAAGGTGGATGAGGAAACACAGTTGAATTTGATTCCTGACCTTCATATGGATATGTACATGGATGCACAC
The DNA here is from genome assembly GCA_902168425.1 of Peromyscus attwateri. NCBI lineage: Eukaryota > Metazoa > Chordata > Mammalia > Rodentia > Cricetidae > Peromyscus > Peromyscus attwateri. The sequence continues at coordinate 20,675 of CABHPP010119527.1, forward strand.
ATAAACACTCACAGACACACAGAACCACATAAAGTAAACGTTCAAGGAGAAAGGGGAGAGGGTTGGGGAGCTAGCTTAGTGGTGGAATGCTAGCTTGGATTGTATATGTGATAATTTATGACCCCAGTACTGTGAGTGTGAGGAGAAAAAACCCAGAATTGGAAGAAATGTCTACAGCTCAGGTATCTATCTATACATAGAATTCTTATGAACTCAAACAGTTAGATAACACAGCCAACCTTCACACCATCAGGAAGGCTGTACCCGTCTTCAACTGTTACATTAATTGGTCCTCACAGCCAGGCTGGGTGTGGGTCAGCAGGGACCAAAGCTGTGGTGATGCAGAGAATGGACACCATCCAGCTTCTCTGGATGACACTCCTGGATTGACTCAGCATTGACTAGTGTCTGGTCCTGGGATCCTTCACAGTAGGCAGTCAACAATGGGGCCAAACTCAGCAGGTGCTGTGAGGATGCAACAGGGTCTTTAGCATGAAGGACAGAGCAGCAGTGGTGGCCATCATTGTCTCTGTGGGGAGAGAGAAAGAAGGGAAGAAGTGGGGTTCCTGCCTAGGGAAGAATCCACTGTGAGACCCTGCTGAGGTGTTGAAATGATCCATGTGAGATAGTTATTGACAACAATGCTATTAAGTCAATTAATGGTTTAAGGATTTTTATTAATGATCAGCCCAAGAGTGGGCTTATGCCTTCAAAAAGCCTGTAGATGCCCAAGCTGTGGGGCACAGCATGTTAAAAGGCAAAAAGCTGCAAAGACCATAATTTACATACAAGTTTGATGTAGGTCATATTAATTTGAAATGCTCTTTAATGGCAGAGCAGAGTGCTTATTTTAATTATAATATGGAGACTAATGTTGACTTATTAGCATCTTTATTATTGTGGTTTCTTTACTTACTCTGGTTGATTCAACTACACCATGGAAAAGTCCATGGAAATCTGAAATACATGTGAAGGCACACATGACTGTGGTGGGAAAACAGAGAGAGCTGAGAACTGTGTGAGCAAACACAAGATGGAGTCAGAGCATGAAGGACTTACCTCAGTCATTTCAGTGTGAGCCTGCATGTTGTCTCGTGACATATCTGTCCTTACTATCTCCCTTGGTTCTAAGGACTAAGCAGGAGACTGGTCTTCTTACTCATTAGCTGATAAAGAATAAATTGTCCCCAAATGCACAGCTTGAAACAATAAACATAAAATATCTCACAGTGTCAGGCACCCAAGAGGAGCCAGGTTTGGTGGTTCTTCCTCAGGGCCTCTCATGAGTCATTCTATTGGCTGAAGGCTTGACAAGGGCTCCAGGTTCAATATCCAAGTTCACTCTCATGACTTCTTTTTCTTTTTCCCTTTGATACTGTGGACTGAACTCAAGGTCTTGTGTTTCCTGGGCTAGCACTTTACCACTGAGCTAACCCCCAAGCTCTCTCACCGCTTATAATGAGAAATCTCTCTGGGTCTCCTCAAAAGCTGTTCAGACATAACTTCTGATAAAGGGATCGAAAGAGTTAGGGAAAGATGGGGGAAGAGAAGAAGCAGAAGACAAAGGAGGAGGAGGGGAAATCAGGAGTGAAGAGGAGGAAGTTAGGGATGAGGGGAGGAGAGAGGTCAGGTGCGGAGGCCTTGGGAGGGCCCTGAGAAAGAACTTCCAGAGCTGAGGCTCAACACACATGAATCCAAGCACTAGAAAGGCTGACACAAGGTGATCAGGAGTGTGAGGACATCTTGGGTATGTTAGCTGGTGTCCTTGTTGCCAGGCCATAATACCAGATGTGTCAACTTGGAGGTAGAAGGGGTTATTGGGCTCTTGTTCTCTTGTCAGGAAAGACAGAGTGACAGGATGAGTTTTTATCTGTGGTGGAAGAAGGGATCAGCATGTCCCATCTGAAAGATCAGAAACCAGAACTCAGTCAGTTAATTCCCTCTAGCTCACAGCGTCAATCAAAACTTAGTCACTAGTCTCCCAAATAGTCACCAACAGGAGGACAAGAATTCAAACCATGATCCTCTGGGGATCATTTCACATTCAAATCATAACCCTTCACTACATAGCAAGATTCTATTTCCAAAACCAAAACTGAACAGAAACCAGTGGGTAGAGGGGAAGGTGTGTCTGTCTTTTCATAACTCAAACCTGTGATGTCCTCCCTTTTTGTGCTCACGTTCTATCCTTGAGATGCAAAGATGCAAGTAATAACTGACACTCTCACAGAAAAGCCACCACTGCAATGAAGTGTCTACATGGCTCATTGATGAAGATGTCATTATTGTGTACATTTGGAATACTGCCTATCAAACAAAATTATCTAGGGCTATTATTTAATACTCATTCATCATTGAACTTATTGTGTGAATGGCTCGTTAAATTTTATGTATTAGGATTCACTATAGGAACAAAGGCTACAGGAAGAATCTATGTATAAAGAAGGGGAATTTGTTAAAATGGTTTGAAAGGTATGATCCAATTGGTCCAAATATGGCTGTCTTCCAATGGAAGGTCAAAGAATGCAGTAGCTGTTCTGTCCACAAGCCTAGATGTCTCACCTGGTGATCAGTATATGCTGGAATCCTGAAGAAGTAGGCTCTAATGCCAGTAAAAAGGGTGGACTTGCCAATGAAAATGAGAACAAGCAGGCAAAGGAACCAAGCATTCTTTTTCCAAGTCCTTTATATAGGCTGCTGCTGTGGAGTAATCTTTTGTACACTGTAAAGATTTCTAACTCAAATTGGTTTAATAAATTGCCAATTGGCCAGTAGCCAGGCAAGAAGTATAGGCAGTGTGACCAAACTATTGATGATGGAAAGGAGAAGGGAAGAGTCAGAGAGTTGCCAGAAAAGGCAGAGAAGCAAGATGAGAATGTCATACTGAGAAAAGATACCAAGCCATGTGGCTAAACATAGATAAGAATTATAGGTTAATTTAAGTTTAAGGGTTTGCTAGTAACAAGCCTGAGCTATCAGTGAAGCATTTATGAATATTATTAAGCATCTATTTCAGTTATTTGGGAGCAAGCAGTCAGGACAGGAAAATGTCAATCTGCAGGCTGACAGCAGAATGTTTGGCCCAGATTAAAAGTGGATCTTTCTACCTCAGAGGATCCAGATTAAAAGTATCTCTTCCCACTTAAAATTATTTAATTAAGAAAAATTCCTCACAGGTATACCCAGCTTCTTCGATTTTAGTTACTTCCAAAAGGAGTAAAGTTATCTTTACTCAATAGTACCCATCACAATTTCACCCATTTCCAACTTGACACATGATCATATCTCCTTAAGTTATACTTAATTTCCACTGAATATAATAACCAGGTCTTAGTTATGTCTTAGAGGGTTTTATTATCATATGAATAATTGCAAATGCATTATATATTTAACATGGAATAATCACACCAAATATGATATGACTATCCTTCTTCCCACCACAGATGCATTATTAATTTTATAATAGGTGGCAATGTTTCTAGAGAGATATTCTTAGTATCTCAAACTTAAATATTATATCCACTAATATGCTATCAATTATTAATTACATGATAAAGAAATTGAAGAAAGAGAACACAAATATCTCTACAAATACATGCTTAACAAAAAATTGACAGCAATATTCCTGTCAATTACAATCCTCATTTCTGCAACTGATCACCTAGCCTCACCTGGTTTTTATACCTATATTCCTCCACAACCATCTGCATTTCCTGCACACGAAGCAAGCATCTCACCTGGTCTTTGCTCTTTCCTAGAGAAGTGACCCACACCTTCATTCCCTTTGTCATCCTGACTGGATTAGGTTGTTGTAGTTTTTCATGACAATCTCAGGACATAGAAACATAAAGAGACTCCCTTAAGGATCACCTGACCTCTAGACATAATCTATCTTCCCTCCACTGTGGAGAAGTAATCCAATTCTGCTTAGTAATCTGGACCAACCCCTCCATCTAACACATTTATTCCACTCTTAGACTGTTGGATAAAAGCCATCAGAAGCCCAAATAGCCAGGGGAAGTCTGAGTTTTTAGTTCAGTGGAATGTTCATTGTGTGTACTGGCAGGAGCCATCCCTCCTTCACAACTAAAACTATTAGATCAACAGTAAGTAAGTGAAGGGGTATAATGACCAAAAATCTTCATAGTAGGTCACTAGGGATGATAGTTCATGGAACCATTGACCTCTTCAGTCCTGGACCTGTGGACCTGGCTACAGGAGAAACCATACTATACATTGGACAATGGTTCAAAGCATATACCACCATCTGGAGAACCCTGCCCCAGCCCTCCAGGCTGCTGCCACTGAATTGACACTGTAACTGTGTCTTCAGAAAGCCATTCCATCTTTCTATCAGAACACCTGCTTCAGAATGTGGGGAACGTGGTAAGACCAGTGGTGTTCATGATCATGGGCTCACTGCCCCACTTTTCTGGGTATGAGGTGAGTCGAAAGCAATGCTGGGTAGAATAATATGACTGTGGATAAGGCATTAGGTAAGTCTGTGGATAATGGTTTTGGCAGAAGCATTACATTCAAGAAAGGCAAGTACATAACCAGAATAATTATCTACTCCAATAAAGAAAAGGCATTGTCCTTTTCACAGAGGAAGAGGTCCATTATATTCAAATTGCCTCCAGAACATTGGCTAGTTTTCCAAGAGAATGGCGCTATATCTGGGGCTCAGTGTTGGTCTCTGCTGCCAGCAGATCTGGCATTCAGCTCCAGACTTAGCCAGGCCATCCTTCCTGGCTGACATTCCATGTTGTTAGGATCATGAATAAGCCCCATCTCTGCCACCATTTTGCTCATGGCCCCTGTGCTGGCTGATCTGATGTCAACTGGACACACAAACTAGAGCTATCTGAAAGAAGGAATCCTTAATTGAGAATATGCTCCCATAAGATCTGGCTGTAAAGCATTTTCTTCCTTAGTTATTGATGGGCAAAGGCTCAGCCCATTGTGGGTGGTGCTATCCTTGGGCTGGTGGTCCTGGGCTCTATAAGAAAGCAGGCTGAGCAAGCCAGGAGAAGCAAGCCAGTAATCAGCAGCCCTACATGGCCTCTGCATCAGCTCCTGGCTTCAGATTATTTTGTTATTTGTGTTCCCATCTTGACTTCCTTCTGTGATGGACAGCAGTATGGAAGTATAAGCCAGATAAACCTATTCCTCCACAACTTGCTTTTTGGTCATAGTGTTTTGCCCCAGCAACAGAAAACCCTAAATAAAGCAGGATGGTACCAGTGTAGTGGGGTATTTTTGTGACCGACTGACTATGTTTTAGGAAGGACTGTGGAAGGACTTTGGATCTTTGGGCTAGAAAAGCCATTGAGTGCTGAGAGCTCAGTGGGAAGTTTTGTGGGTGCTTAAAAGATAGGAATCTTGAAATCAGTGCGGAGACCGGAGGCCTGGCATATGATAGTTCAGAGGGAAATTTAAAGACCCTATCTAGATCCATGCAGGGGCCAGCTCCAGGTTCTGATCATCCTTGGGAGGAGGCTTGACTTGACTTGGACAGGAGGTTCTGGTGAGAATGGCATCAGGCACAGAGAGAGGACAAGAATGGAAGGAAAGAAAGCCTGAACACGGTCTGTGAAACGGCAGAATTTGTCCAGATCGGTGAGAATGTGGTAGTTGAATACATCATTTAATGGCCATTGAGAATGTCTGCCAAGCTTATGATGTGGCCAAGTCATATTGCAATAAAAAGTAAGGTGGTGAGACTTACTGAGATCTGTAAGTGTGAGGTGGGAAAGAGACTTAAGGATAGAAGCAAGTGGAGTTGAGGAGTCATGTTTGGAATGGAAAAAGCCCATGATTGATCAAGTGAGAGAGACAGAGCAAGCAGGAAGAAAGACAACCTTGAAAGGGCAGCAGTAGAAGACTTCAGAGTGAGGAGGAAGTGGGAGAGACTTAGAGAGGAGGGCAGAGGAATCCCACCAGGAGGAGGCTCCCAATAGCACAGGAACAAAGGCACAGGGAGGGATGCAGTGAGTGATGTAGGGACAGAGTCTCAGTCTGAGGCTGTCCCCAAAGAGAAAGAGACTCCTCAGAAAGATGCTCAGCCTCCCAGTGAACACATGTCCCTTTACAGAGGATGGGGTGCCCAGGAGTGCATAGGGGAGCTACCTGATGAACAGTGGGACTTTTGTCCCATACACTTCAGGAGTTCAGAAAGACAGAGGGACAGCGGGCTCCAGTGATGCAATGAGAGAGACAGACACAGAGGAGGAAGTACCAAAATGTCACTTAAGCAAGCAGGGATGGACAGAGAGTGGGCAGACTAGGTAAATATCTTTGCTAGGGTTTCTACTGCTGTGGTGAAACATCACAACCAAAAAACTAGATGAGGAGGAAAGAATTTCTTTGCCATAAAATTCCGTAGCAATGTTCATATATGAAGTAAGTCAGGACAGGAAATCAAACAGGGCAGGGTCCGGGAGGCAGGAGGTGATGCAGAGGCCATGGAGGGGTGAGGCTTACTGACTTGCTCAGCTTACTCTCTTACAAAACCCAGGACCACCAGCCCAGGGATGACACCACCTACAATGAGCTGTGCCCTCCCCATCAATCACTAAACAAGAATATTCTCTATAGGCTGGCACACAGACCCGACTTAGGGAGGCATTTTCTCAATTGAGGTTCCTTCCTCTCAAATGTCTATGGTTTGTGTCAAGTTGATATGCATCTAGCTAGCACAGTGGAGTAGAGAAACAGCTGGATAGGCCAACTCTAAAATTTGGAGTTGAATATGGTAAGGGAGGAGCCAGCACAGTGATACTCACTGAGGGGTGTGCAAAATCAATACTTCAGTTGAGTTAAGGCATATAGGGCCTCTTGAATGGCGCCCAGGTTTCTCTTCCTGGTTTCACCACCAAATGTATGACATGAAACAGTAAAATCATCAAACTACACAACTCCATGGATAGAAAGATATACTTATAGGGAATCAAATTGCCAAAGCTCTATCTCTCTGGAGAGTGGGGCCAGAGAGATGCAGAATATCAGAAAAGAAAATGACTTTCTATGACAGGAGGGTAGGGACATTTGAGCTAATTCAGTCTGTCTAGATTGAAGGGGAACAGGGTGATTTTTCTGAGGTAGCTGACATTTGTGGGAAGATTTGGATGGCTCCGGGCAAACAGAAATGTACCATGGGTAATCTTCTCTGTTACACAGAGACCTGCCTATAGGCTTCTGTTTACTAAGCCAAAATCCTTCTTGTTAGGACCAGCACTTCTATTGGGGGGACAGCAGCTTTGGGACTAACACCTGCCTGCTCAGTGCCTGCCTAACACCTCCCCATCCTTGACACAAACACCACAGCTCTCATCCTGAAGGGAATGACAGACACTTTATAAGAGCCATTTTGAGTGACAATGAGCTGAGAACATAGATTTCTATCACCCAAATTCCATGCTCCAGTATGGAAACAGTTTCATGAAAACCTGATAGCTTAACCAAACAAAGTCACAAATCAAGGCAAGTTGAAAATACAAGGGTGGGAACCTCAGGGAGGCAGATGCATCATCAAGATCAAGGAGCTTCTCCACAGGCTCAAGATGTTATCTGCTGGCATTCTTAGCTTTTGGATTGAAGCTAGTTGTCTGCTAAGCTAATAGACTCTATTGTCACAAGGTTTAGTTCTGACACAGAGGGAGGAAACATGGCTGTTCCAGAGAGGCAGCACTTAGCCCACGAGAAGGTCATTAGCCTCTGACCTGCAGTGATTCCATCTCTCTACAGTTCTGAAATTCAGATCAGCCAGCCAGGCTCTGTAGACACAGATTCCTTTAGGAGTTTTCCTTCACGCCAGACAAGGCAGCTTCCCTCCAGAAGTCTGAGAGCCAAAGAGGGGAGAGTGAGTCTCTATTGAGAATATGCCCATTGCTGCCAGACAGGAAGGAAGGTTACACAGATGCAGGTGGGGTTCTTTAAGCATCTAGGCATGTGTTTATCAATGTGTGAGTTTCCATAAAGAAATCTGGGAGCACGGACATAGAGATGTGTTCTTTTCAAAGTGACTTAGAAAGTATAGGTCAAATGTTAGGGGCAACCATACCCAGTGACAAGTAGGGCTTGTGTCCCATCTTTTTAACTCTAACTTATCCCCTGTTCCACATGGACCATTAAATGTTTAGAGAAACAGAAAGCCACAAACGCAATCCAGTGGACTTGTTGTTTACAACCTTCAGGAATTGGTTCTACCTCCTGGAGCTTCTAAATGCACATTACCAGAAATCATCCCATCTGTACATTTCTAGACTAAGCACAGAGCACAACTTGTTCAGGACAGCATTTCCTAAGAGGACGGAGGAGTCCCTGGTGGGGATAAATAGGCATCAGTGTGCTTAGGGAGAACAACACACCAGGCAGGCAGCCACCCCGAACATCAGAACTCAGCTATCACAGACTCTGGCAGCGGGCTTCAGCTCTGCAGGTAATGCCCAGGATTCTTTCTCTCTGGAGACAGAAAAGGTACCTTTGCAGGACTGTGTGGTACTGGTAATGATCTAAAGTCTTGGTTTGGAGGGCTGAGGAATTGATCCTATGGCACTGGGCTAGAATCAGGGAACATTTCTGGGGATCATATGAATCTTTTCGCCAGTCTGGGTATTCCTGTCAATGAATGGTGCAGGAGGAGCCATGAACTATGCTTCTGGAATTGTGAATGGAGCCTGCTCCTTCTGACCCTCCATGGGGAAGAAGTACTGAGACCTTGAATAGTTCAGGTGTAGCTATAGGGACCAGAGGGAGACACAAAAGTTACAGAGACCCTAGGGGGAAGTGACATCACTGTCATGCTTAGAGCGACAGGAGATGCCTTGGAGTCAGGGACCCAATTTCTCCAACAGATCCCATGGCCAAGAAAAGGAATCATACCCTCTCCTAATAAGGAAAAGAAGGCTAAAGCTCAGTCACTGAGCCAGGTCTCCTCCACAAACAGACTAGCTTGTTTTCTGTGGAAATAATTTTGATGTAAAATATGTCTGAATACTTTCCAAAGAAATGGTTGCAACAGTCTGACAATAACCACAGGGTAAAGGCAGCCGAAGTCCCCGGCCCCTTTGCAGGCATGTCACAGCCCTGGGGACATGTGGCTCAGCTTCAACACCTCCCTCCCCCGCTCCCTCCATTCTACTCCTCCACTCTTCTGGTCTTCTCTCCCCTCCATCTTCGCCTTGGCTCCATCCTCCTGTCCTCCCCCCCTTCCTCCACTTTCTCACTCCAGCTTCTTTTCCCCCCTGGTCCTCTCTCCTCTGTTCTTCTTCCTCACCTTCCTATTCCTCTAGCATCTACTTTCTCCTCTGAACTCTTTTACAGTGTGGACAGAGGCTAAGGTGGGTGGCAGTGTTTACCATAATCATAAACCTTCAACTGCAGTTTTTAATGATGCTTGTGCCCCAGTCCAGGGTTATATAGAGAGGATGGCCCGCTGCGCGTTCCCTACAAATACCCACAATGCCCATAATAAGTCATACACTTTTACTAATAGGGTACCCTGGGTCACTCAACAAGCTGCCCAGACAGGTCCACCCATTTCTTTGCCCCACACAGACATCCTGACAGCTAAAATGAAATCTGGTCCAGGTCTCAGAGACACAGAAACCATTCAATATCCTTCCCATCAGGAGGCCTTCCAAGTTGAGATACAAACGTCCTTGTGGTATGCTGGCAGGGCTGAGAGAAACTTTCCCTATTGGTTCCTCTAGTACCTGTTCTCAGGGGGTCCCAAGGCTTTGGTGCTGCACCAGTCCTCTCCAGTGCTGCCCTCTATTAACCCTTCACACTCTCAGAAATGTGTACTAGGTTAAGCCCAGGGCTGTGGGATTTCTTGGTCATATCTGCGGCAGGTTGTGGTGGACCCTGTGCTACATGACTGGTCTAAGGATCCTTCCCTGAGTCCTGAACAGAGAGATTGGTGATGGGGTAGAGGACATAAATGCAAAGAGGAGATCCTCTGCTTTCTAATGAGTCCTTATACCAATTTAGAAGACGAGAGGAGACATTCAGATTACACCAGGTTTAAGTCCATCCTCAGGTTCTTCTCTTCCTCACCCTGTGACCCTGGCAAATCTCTTCATCCCTCTGGGTTTTGATTCTCTATTAGGAATACTGGTTACTGCAAGAGCACTTCTTCCTGTGGTAAAAGGGAGCAGAGGCTGTGGTACTCCCATCTGAGTGTCCAGAGAACCTCCCATGCACAGTCACCGAGGCAGCAGAGCTGTGCTGGCCGTGTGGGAGTGCTAGGAGCTGGTCATGGAACCACGTGATTCTCCCTAACAAAAGGATCTTTTCTTTTCAACCAGGAGAACAGAGTAATGGCTGAGATCTCCACTGCTGTCCTCTGCCAACCAGATGACACATTGGGAAGGGACACTGCTGTCCAGGAAAACCCAAACAACAGGACACCAGTGGACAATCTAGCACTGGTCTCCACCAACACTGACTTTGCCTTCAGCCTCTACAAGGAGCTGGCTTTAAAGAATCCAGATAGAAATGTTGTCTTCTCCCCATTCAGCATCTCAATAGCCTTGGCCGTCCTGTCCCTGGGAGCAAGGAGCAAAACCCTGGAAGAGATTCTAAGAGGTCTCAAGTTCAATCTCACAGAGACCCCTGAAGCAGACATCCACAGGGGCTTTGGGCACCTCCTCCACATGCTCAGCCAGCCAGGGGACCAGGTGAAGATCAACACTGGCAGCATGATGTTTGTTGAAAAGCGCCTACAGATCCTGGCAGAATTCAAGGAGAAGGCAAGGGCACTGTACCAGGCTGAGGTCTCCACAGCTGACTTCCAGCAGCCTCATGAGGCCAAAAAGAACATCAATGACTATGTGAGGAAACAGACCCAGGGGAAGATCAAGGAATTGATCTCAGACTTGGATGAGAGGACAGTAATGGTGCTGGTGAACTACATCTTCTTTAAAGGTGAGGATGGTCACTGTTTCAGGGGTTGATAGAGAAGGTGCTGGCTGTGCATCTTTTGTTCATACACCGACCACTGCCTTGGAGACATGGGTGCCTCACTTCTTTTTACTAACAGACATTACTTCTCCTTTAGGGTATTCTATATAATGGTTACGGTTCCTTCATAGTCCAGAGAACCCCTGAGCTCTCCGTATAAGAGAGCTGAATTTGGCTGTGACTTAAACTTACTGACTAGCAGAATGCATAGATTATGTGCCTAGTCCTACCTGAGTGGGCAGAAGCAATGCTGAAATGGTGTCGTGGTCAGTTTTTTTATTGCTGTGAAGAGACACCATGACCACGGCAACTCTTATGAATGAAAACATTTAATTGTGTTGGCTCATTTACAATTAAGAGGCTCAGTCCATTATCATCATGGTGGGACATGGCAGTGTGCAGGCAGACATGATGCTAGAGCAATATCTGAGAATCCTACATCTTTCAGGCTATAGGAAGTTGTCTGATACTCTGGGCAGTATCTTGAGCATTTATGAGACCTCATAGTCTGCCTCAACTGTAACACACTTCCTCCAACATGATCACAACTACTCTAACAAAGCCACACCTCCTAATAATGCCACTCCCTAAGAGATTCTGGGGCCCAATTACATTCAAACTACCCCAAAAGGAGACCCTCATTCAGGTCACTCCAGCATTTCTGACATGCTCCTACAGAATCCATCTGCTAGAAAACCTCCATCTCTAGCAGGACCTGGGTGCTCTGAGGACTTCTTGACCTAAGGAGCCTGGCTACCCGAATCTTGAGGAGAAAGAAGTATGGCTGACAATTATTGAAGTGCTCTGTGGGAAGGTCTCTGCAGGACCTCCCCCTAAGCCTTTTCTGTAATGCTGGACATGGACATGGAAAGGCAAGGACTGAGGAGAAGCCATTAGGGAGAGGGAGGTGTCAGATGGCAGTGTTCTGTGTTTAGAGTCTGGCTGCTTTGTGGAATTTGCTTTTGTTAAATTAGTAGTCAAGGCAGCCTGCAGGGTCACAGTGCTGAATAAACAATCCTGGGACAAGGAGCCTGGGGTTGGGGTGCAGGAGAGTTTAGAAAATGGGTTGGAATTTCAGTGGGTAAGGGTTAGTAGGGAGACATCCAGCGCTCACACGCACAAAACCCTGCCTGATAGACCAAGGAGTGAGGCAATGGCCCACAGGATGATTCCTGATTAAAAAAAAAAATCTTGATGGGGCTAGATCTGGGATGTATTTGGGACCCTGGACTCTGGATAGGCAAGAGAAGAGGAGGGTAGGCTCTGAGACAATAGACAGAAAACCAATTGGCCATGGACAGAAGAGGATGGGAGGACAGAGGACAGGAGTCCAGGATGGCCCCAGAGCAGCTGTGCTCTGAAGAGAGGGGAAGCAGAATGATGGCCTGAAGGATTAGACTACAGGGCTTGGCTCTCTCTGCTGGGTCCAGAACCCAAACACCAAGGCTGCTTGACCCTGAGGTGGGGGTGTGTGTTTATGCTGCTCAATCCTGAGCCCAAGAAATTGTCAAAGCACTATGTCCCACAGGTTGTATTGCAGATGGTCATATGCACTTGGGATGTGCGGAAAGTCTAAGCAGGATATCTTTGATTCATGAAGGTGAACTTAGCCCACATGGGAGAATAGTTCTCATTACCCATCTCTTTCTACCAGAAACTGTGGGATTCTGGTAATTCAACTCTGGGAAGTTGTAGATTTCACGAGTTTCAATTAAAACACACTCATGGCTCTGGGAACTGAATTCCATTAAGGTGGTTCACACTGAGGGGCACCATGGACAGATCACTGTGTGGGAGAACACAGTTTCACTTGTTTTCCCTAAAACCGGTCCCACAAGACATAGCCTTCTAGACATGGCTCCTCCTGAGGAAGAAGGGATCCTCAGCTCCCCAGGCTCCAGTCTCCCCAATTTCAATCTCATCTCTCTGTTACACACCCCACCCTCAGATCCCTGGCTGTTTTTCAGATATCTCACATATGGAAGCTTTGGTTTTGAGTTCCTCTTTCCAAACCAACCCTGTGGATCACTTCTCATTCATAGTTCTACATCTGCCAAGGTTTTTTTCTAATCTAGATTATGCAACCAGTAAGGGACACTCTATGCTGCTGCTGATGGATTGATTTCTGTCAAGACTGAGAATCTAGGCAGAAATGGGGTGGAGGTGGGGTCTCTCTGCTGATGGTACAATCTGATGACCTGCTCCACATTTAGGGAAATGGAAGAAGCCCTTTGAGCCTCATTTCACACGTGAGTCTGACTTCTACTTGGACAAGAAGAGGTCTGTGAAGGTGCCCATGATGCACCATAAATTTCTAACCACACCCTACTTCCGGGATGAGGAGCTGTCCTGCTCTGTGGTGGAGCTGAAGTACACAGGCAATGCCAGCGCCCTGTTCATCCTCCCTGATGAGGGCAAGATGCAGCAGGTGGAAGCCAATTTGCAGCCAGAGACCATGAAGAAGTGGAAGGATTCTCTGAGGTCCAGGTGTGTGTGCACAGGAACCAGAGCTGGTCTGGCTCCCCACCCTGCTGTTGGCCTGAGGCCCAGTGTCCCTGTACCTCAGAGTATCAGAATCACCCGGTGTAATGGTTGGAGAGTCAGCAGGGACAGGTGGAGCAGAGGTGACTTTCCCTCCGCTGACTCAGGAGTTTTTGGACAGATTTTACTGCCATTTTGTTGTTCACAAGATGACATCAGCTAGAGCAGGAGCTGAGGATTCCTCTGTGTCTAACAGTCTGTAATTACAGGGAATCTTGAATGGGTTTTGGAAGGCAGAGGGAAGTGAGGTTGAGATGAGATCAGCTCTGCCCTGTGTAGCCATCTCATCCCCTCATCACTCATTCATTCACCATTCATGGAATGATGACTTGAAGACCTACTATGTACAATGTTCTGATTTAGACCCTGAGAGTGTATCAGAGACTCACAAACAAAATTTCTTACCCAGAGGGCTAATCTATCTTGTAATGAGGAAGAGATTGAGGACATGAAAATGCAACTAATCATCATTTGATTAGTTAAAAGGTGAGGAGGGGTGAGATTGAGAAAGGGAGTGTTCAAGGTTAAGGAAAGCTGGAGTCAGATGCAGAGTGAAATTTAATATAGTAGTGTCATTAGGAGATGTCTGAGGGTCCACAGGACAGAGGAAGGGCTCCATTTTGTGCATCTGGGAGAAAAGCATTCTCCTCATAGGAACAGGAAGTACCAAGCCATGTTGCCTGGCCCCTGTAAACACTCTCAGGCACTGACAGATAATTAATGCATTAGGAAGACCAAATCACGTGGTCTAGGCATGGATGGAAAGAGGACTGCTCTCCAGTGAGAGGGCTGTCTCTGGTTCCCCAACTATAAGGTGCATTGATGGAGCAACAGAGTCCATCGACTTTTATATTTCTCTTTTTCATTCTTAGGAAGATTGATGATCTCTACATGCCCAAGTTCTCCATCTTCACTGACTACAGCCTGGAGAGCATCCTTCCACAGCTGGGTATCAGGGAAGTCTTCTCCACACAGGCTGACCTGTCTGGAATTGCAGGGGCCAAGGACCTGAGAGTCTCCCAGGTAAGCTTAGACACATGGGGTGGTTCACCTTGGTACCTGATTGTGGATGGTGAAGGCCAAGAGGTGTGCAGGGGAATGGCAAATGTGTGAGAAAGCCTGCATTTCTGAGATTCCCTCATCCAGGGAGAGCTGGATTACAGCCCAGATACTCCTGCTGGATACCACAGCCAGTCCCTCCTGTACCCTCTGAACATAATCTCACCTAGGAGCTCATGGTGGACAAGAGCCTGTGCTTAGTCTTAGACCACCACAGGCACCACCCTGTGCTTCAGTAGGGATAACACCCACAATCCACTGCAGGGCAAATGCACTTCCAGCCTCAGCTTCTTCACTGCTAGCTGGCCAGTACTTCTTGACTAGCACACATAACAGTAGCAGTAAAAGAAAAAACAAGGGATGAATGGCAGTTGTGATGAAAAGATTAAGAATAGGGGAAAAGATGCTGTAGTATCCCACATTACATTCCTAGACACACAGCCTGAGGATGCCTAGTGTTCTGTCCAGGGTCCAATCAGAGGCCTGGTCTCAGATCTGTACCAGCAGGGCATGGCATTCTGGGAATGGGAAGCCCTGTCCTATGCATCGCTGTTGTATTTACCAAGGAGGATGGAGTAGGAAGGATGTGGAAACCTGCACTGGCTGCCAGCACCATTGCTGTTCTCTGTGGATCTCCTGAGAAGCTGTCTTGGGGGTAATGACTGGTTCCACCTACACCCATCCTCCAGAATTTAGGGTTTTTGAGGACAACACAGATTCTCAGAGATTGAGCAGACCTAGGGCATGCCTCATCTCACAACCTGAGCAGACACTTGGAAACATCAGGGGTAGAGCTCACGGTAGAACAAACATCTTCATCATCACCTGAGGCCAGCAGTGGATGCTTGCTCCAGGAATCTCCTCTCCTGCCCTCCCTGGTCTCTAGTGAGTGATGTCTTTCTCCTACAGGTGGTCCACAAGGCTGTGCTGGACGTGGCTGAGACAGGCACAGAAGCAGCTGCTGCCATAGGATGGAGTCCTGTGGGATCAGCTCTAATTTTGAACCCTCTGACAATAGAATTCAACAGGCCATTCCTGGTGATGATCTCTGACACAAATACTCAGACTCCACTCTTTATGGCCAAAGTCACAAATCCCAAGGAAAACTAGAACTTCCCAAGTGGTGGGGTTTATTCCTAGGAGCCATGAAGTTAGCCTATATGTTGGTCTCTAATGTGCATTTTGGCCTCCATGCTCTGATTGGCTGTGGCATGAGTCGATTAGACAGTAACAGTGACTAACTGTATGACTCCCACATATGTATGACTCCTCCTGTGTAGGGGACTGGGGACAGTCAGTGCCGAGCTCCCAGTCCTCTTGGCAGCACTGGCTCACATTCCTGAGTCTGAACTCTGTCTTTGTGTTTCTCCCTGCTGCCTCTCCTGTATCTGCCTCTGCCCAAAAGCCTGGGCCCTGGCAAGTAGGCTTGGTTCCTAGCTAGGCTCTGGTTATGTCTGCCTTCAGCTTCAGCAGAACTTGATAGGACTAAGCAAACTTATAGGCCAATCTGTATGGACCTCACCCCAGCATTGAGAAGGAAACCTGCCACCCTGAGTCTATTTCCAGCATCTGAGACCACTGTGTGCCCAGTTCCTGCCTCACACTTTCCCTCTTCCAGGCTGTGCCACCCACTGTCCCTTACAGGGGCTCCTGACCCTGCCCACATCTGGCACATTGTTGGATCCCAAAATCCTGCAGCTCACAGAGTCGGTTGGTCAGACCAGCTCCTTTCCCCTAGTACACCTACTAAGGGCAGAGGAGTCTTTTTCTAGGTGCCCCACTGACCAACCTCACACAACAGATGGACATCTCCACCTTCCTCACCCAAAATGTAGGGTTTGGGGCAAAGGATCAATAAAAATATAACTGCACATAAAATGTCCAGGCAGTGTTCACTCAGCTCCTGTTGACAAGGGTGTGCCCTCTAGTGACCACAGGGTAGTAGAGATTGTCACTCAGTCTGTGACTCCTGTGATGGACCTCTGACCTACAAGTTATTATCAGTCCTCTTTATGAATCAGGAAACTGAGGCACAGAGAAACTTAGTCATTTTTATGACCTCACAGCTAGACATTATGACTGATGGGATGTTCTTCAAGTGTCCTGATGTCAGAGGAACAGTTTTCACCAAGCCAGGGTTCTGTACACAGGCATCACCATGGTGGTGTGAAGGTGGATCATAAAACAAGGCTCTGGGTGCGTCACAGAGAGCTTCTAAAACAGTCTGTGAATCATGTGACCTCTGTGCTGAGGTCTGAGTTGGATGAGAAGGTGGTCAGGTGACCAGAAAGAAAGCTTTAGGCAGGGCAAAGAACAATGGAGGCATTTTAAGAATCTTGGTGGGTTTAAGAAAAAGACAAAAACAGCCATTGGATTACCAAGAGCCTGCACCTGTGAGGATTCTCAAATGACTCAGAACTAAAGGGAACTTTGAAGGGGTGAATTACTGTTCCTGTATTGGAAAATGCATAATTCTGTGTGGCTATAAAGCAGAGAACTGCTCTGGGTAAATATGGGGATTTTCACTGAAAGCAGTTTCATGGAACATCAGGCCACATAGGAGAAAAGAGTGGATGATTTAGCTCAAGGATTAACTGGTTTGGTGCCTAGACAGAGGATAACAGGAGGTCACAGTGCATTTAGGTTGGGGTGTTGGCTGTCCATGGAGAATCTGTGAGCCCTGAAACACTGCTGGAGGCCTGTGCAGACAGGGAAAATTGTTCACTCAATTTGAGACACACTTGAGTTTTGAGGCTCCTAAGAACACACAATGAACAGGTGGACATGTGGTTACAGAGAATTACAGCCTGGAGGGTCACACACAGGTTTCTCTTCCACAGTGTACACTAAGGTACCACTCTATGAGGACCATGGAGAGATAAGAACAGGATCCATGTATTAAAAATGGCCATGTCCCAACAAATCCAATGTGTCCAACAGTCTTATTCAAGGTCTTGAGGTCGGGACCCATGCACTCCATGAGCACTGACATGCCCCAGCTGCATCCCTCCATCCTTCATGGCTTCAGACTAGGTAACTAAGGAGCCTGGTGCTGACTACATCTCATATTGCCCATGAGCTATTTCCAGAAGTATTGGCAAAGTCTGAGTCCACCTCTCACTGGAGTCTAGGACACAGCTATGAGGGTTTCACTTTCACCCATTCTATGAGGGTCCCCTGGACCTGACCACCAAATATTGCCCTGCTGGTGAACCCCCTGCAGGGACCACCTCAGTGTACAATAGAGGTAGCAGAGTGTGAAGGGAAGAGGTTTACAGTAGTGATCTCAGACACCTGTGCACCGAACTCAAACCAGGACAAGGTACCTAAGGATAACCCCACCTAGATGTGAGGACCCCCAAGGGGTAGCCACTGTGCAGGACCTGATTTGCAGATCATAGTGTGACTCCAGGGCCTTCAATGAGGATGATGAGCTGCCATCCTACTGGCTGCCTCCATCTGTGTTCTGTTGTTGGTACTGAGGCCACAGAGCAGACAGTAGACAGAGGGGTGTGTCAGTCAGCCTTATGTCACTGGGACAGCACATCTGAGATAACCCACGGAGGGAAGCAAAGGTTTGGTTTGAATCACGGTTTCAGAGACTTCAGGCCGGGGCCTGCTGGCTTCTCTGCTTTGGGCCTGAGGCAGGGCAAGCTTTGTGTATATAAAGAATCTATGAAAGGGATGAGGGCTGGGGACAGAGGTAGGTAGGAAGAGTGTTCCCACCAAACATACACATAAGGGTCAGATTTTTTTGCTCTGAAACTAAAGTAAAAAAGCCAAGTGTGGTCACATGAACTTGTGATCCCAGCTCTGGGGAGGTGGAGACAGGTGGATCCCTGGGACTCCCTGGGGAGCCAACCTATCCAATTCAGTGACTTCCAGGCCTATAAAGAGACCCAATCCTAAAACCAAGATGGATAATGAATGACAGTTGAGGTTGACCTCTGACCTTCATATAGATGTGCACATGGATGCACACATACACATTCACAGACACACAGAACTACATAAAATAAATGTTAAAGGAGAAAGAGAAGAGGGCTGGGGAACCAGCTTAGTGGTAGAACACTGGCTTGGACTGTTTATGTGAAGTTTTGGGTCCCCAGTACTGTGAGAGTGGAGAGACACCCCCAGGACGGGAGGAAAAGTCTGCAGCTCAGGATTCTGTACATAGAATTCTGATGAACTCAAACAGTTGGATCACAACGCCATCCTTCACACCACCAGAAAGGATGCACCCTTCTTCGTCTGTTACATTAGTGAGTCCTCACAGTCAGGCTGGGTATGAGTCAGCAGGGACCAAAACTGTGTTGATGCAGAGGATGGACACCATCCGGCTAATTTGGATCACACTCCTGGCTTGACTCTGCATCAGCTAGTGTCTGGTCCTGGGATCCTATACAATAGTCATCAACACTGGGACCCACCTCAGCAGGTGCTGTGAGGATGCAACAGGGTCTTAGGCATGAAGGACAGAGCAAGACAGTGGTGACCTTTGTGGTCTCTGTGGGGAGAGAGAAAGAAGAGTAGGAAGAGAGAATTCTGCCTAGGGAAGAATCCGCTGTGAGACACTGTTTTCATGTTGAAATGATACACCTGAGATAGTTATTAACAACAGTAATATTAAGAAAAATAATGAATTAAATATTTTTATTAATGGTCAGACAAAGAATGAGTTCATGCCTACAAAACATCTACAGGTGTCCAAACTCAGGGACACAGCATGTTTAAAGGCAAAAAAACACAAAGACCATAATTTACATAGAGTTAGATGAAGGTCATATTAATTTAAAATGTTCTTTCGTGACAGAGCAGAGTTACTATTTCAATCACAACATGAATAATAATTTTGGGTTACAGCTTCTTTATTTATTGTGGTTTCCTTGCATATTCTGGTCAATTCTGTGCACCACAGACATGTCCGTGGAACTCTCAAATACATGTGAAGGCTGACATGACTGTAGTGGGGAACAGAGAGGGTTGAGAACCGTGTGAGCAAACACAAGATGGAGTCAGCATGAAGGACTTACCTTAGACATTTCAGTGTGAGCCTGCACGTTGTCTTGTAACATGTCTGTCTTTACTATCTCCCTTGGTCCTAAGGACTAAGAGGGAGACTGATCTTCTCTTGCATATGCTGATTCAGAATAAATTGCCCCAAAATGTACAACTTGAAACAATAAACACGGAATTTCTATCAGTGTCAGACACTCATGAGGAGCCAGGCTGGGCAGTTCCTCCTCAGGGTCACTCATGAGTCACACTGTTGGCTGAAGACTTGACAAGTAACAGAGGTTCCATACCCAAGTTCACTCTCATAACCATTTTCTTTTTCTTTTTCCCCTTGTACTGTGGACTGAACCCAGGGTCTCGTGCTTGCTGTACAAACCCCCCACCACCGAGCTAACTCCCAGCCCTCTCATGACTTTCGATGGGAAATCTCTTTGGGCCTACTCAAAGGGCTTCTCAGATTTAACTTCTGAAAAGGGATCAAAAGACATAAAGAGAGAGGGAAAAGAGAAGAAGCAGAAGAGAAAGAAGGAGGAGGGGAAAGCAGGAGAGAAGAGGAGGAAGTGAGGGGAGAAGAGAGGAAAGAGGTCAAGTGGGGCTGGGGAGGGACCTGGGAAAGAACTGCCAGAGCTGAGGCTGTACACACATGTAATACCAGCACTAGAAAGGCTGAGATAGGGAGACCAGGAGAGTGAGGATAGCCTGGGTATGTTAGTTGTCATCCTTGTTGATGGGTCTCAATATCCAACAGAAGCAACCTGAATGTAGAAGGATTAGTTTCAACACTTGAGTGCTGTAGATATCTCTCTGTATGCTATGAATGTGTTGCTCTGATTTGGTTGATAAATAAAATGCTGATTGGCCAGTAGCCAGGCAGGAAGTAAAGTATAGGCAGAATAAGCAGAGAGGAGAATTCTGAGAATAGGAAGGCTGAGTCAGAAGACGCTGCCAGCCACTGCCATGAGAAGCAAGATGTGAAGATACCAGTAAGCCATGAGCCAAGTGGCAAGGTATAGATTTACAGAAATTTGTTAATTCAAGATGTAAGATCTAGTTAGCAAGAAGCCTGAGCCATTAAGCTATACAGTTTTAATTAATATAAGCCTCTGTGTGTTTATTTGAGTCTGAGTGGCTGTTGGCCCAATGAGACTGGAGAAAACTCCAGCTACACTTGAGTTCTTGACAGGACAGGCAGGATGGCAGGCCAAGTTTCAATATAAGGCTCCAGAGGGGGATCAGCTGGTCCTATCTAAAGAATCAGGAAATAGAAAACTTGGTCAGAATTCAGCCAGTTAAATCCCTCTAGCTCACCACATTAGTCAAAAGTTATCCACAGGACTACCAAAGCAGCGTCATCAACAGGAGGACAAGAATTCAAACCATGAGTCTCTGGGGATCATTTCACATTCAAACCATAACCCTTCACTACATAGCAAGGTTCCATGTCCTAAAGCAAAACTGAACAAAAACCGGTGGGTAGAGCAAAAGGGAAATCTGTCTTTTCATAATTCAAGCCTGTGTCTCCCTCCTTGTTTGCTGCCCACATTCTACCCATAACACGAAAGTGATAACTGACACTCTCACAGAGAAAGCCACCACCTCAGTGAAGAGTTTACATGGTTCATGAAGAAAACCTCACAATTGTGCAGAGTGGAACATTGCTATATAGATTTAAATTATCATGGGTTATGACTTAGTCCCCAGAAATACCCATTCATCATTGAATATATGAAATGAATGGGCCATTAAATTTCAGCTGTTAGGGTTCTCTAGAGGAATAAAAGTTATACAATGATTCTATATAAAGAAAGGAAATTTATTAGAATGGCTTAAAAGCTGTGGTCCAATTGGTCCAAAAATGGCTGTCTACCAATAGAAGGTCCAAGAATGCAACAGTTGTTCAGTCCACAGGCCTAGATGTCTCACCTAGTCTTCAGTATATGCTGGAATCCTGAAGAAGTAGGCTCTAACGCCAGGGAAGGAATGGACTTACTAGGAAGAATGTGAGTAAGCAGGCCAAGAAAGCAAGCTTCCTTCTTCCGTGTCCTTTATATGGGCTGCCATCAGAAGGTGTGGTCCTGATTACAGGTGGATCTTCCTACCTCAAAAGATCCAAAGCAAATGTACCTCTTCCTATTTAAAATTATTATTTAAGAAACATTTCTTGACAGGTATAGCCTGATGCTTGAGTTTTACTTAATTCTAAATGGAGTCAAGTTGACAATCAGTAGCCATCACAAGTCCACCCCCTTGTCAACTTGACACATATCATGTCTCCTTAATTCATGCATAACTTCAGACTGAAAATAATAATCAGGTCTTAGCTATGTCTTACATGGGTTAACAATCCTATGTACAACTGCAAATACAGTATATATCTAACATGTTAAAATCATAACTAACATGATGTAACTATCCTTCATCTGACCACAAAATGCATTATTAATTTTATAATGGGCAGTAGTGTTCCTTGAGAGTCATTCTTTCAGTGTGTCTACAAGAATATTATATCCATTGATATTCTCTGAATTGATGTTACATTGCATGATAAAGAAACTGAGGAAAGGGGCCAGGCAGTGGTGGTGCATGCCTTTAATCCTAGCACTTGGGAGGCAGAGGCAGGTGGATCTCTGTGAGTTTGAGGCCAGCCTGGGCTGTCAAGTGAGTTCCAGGAAAGGCACAAAGCTACACAGAGAAACCCTGTCTTGGAAAAAAAAGAAAGAAAGAAAGAAACTGAGGAAAGAAAACACTAATATCTCTACAAATACACTCTTAACCAAAAAATGACAGAAACACTTATGTCTATTATAATCCTAGTTTCTGGAACTGGTCACCAAGCCTCAGCTTGTATTTATACCTATGTCCCTCTTCTACACATTCTGTATTTCTTCCGCACTCATCAAGCACCTCACCAGGTCTTTGCTCTTTGCTGGAGAAGTGACCCATGCCTTCATGCCTTTGTCATCCTGACTGGATTAGGTTGTTGTAGTTTCCCATGACTTTAATCTCAGGACAGGGTAACACAAGAGACATCATAAAGGATCACCTGACCTCTAGACATAATCTATCTTCCTTCCACTGTGGAGAAGCAATCCAATTCCACTTGGGAATCTGTACCAACCACTCTACCTAAAAGATTTATTCCATTCTTAGACTGGTGGATAAAAGACATCAGAAACCCAAATAGCCAAGGGAAAGTCTGACCTTTCAGTCAGTGGAATGTTTGTTGTTTCCTGGCAGAAGCAATCCAACCTCTAGAAACACAACTTCTAGGCCAGCAGAATTTAGATCATGGGAATAGGAGTCACAAACGTTCATTTAGGTGACTAGGGGTGATAATGAGTGGAACCACTCCCTTTTCACCTCTTACCTCCTGGGCCTGTGGGTCCTGCCTATGGGAGAAACCAAACCATATATTTGCCAATGATTTGCAGCATGTATGACTTTCTGGAGAATGCTACCACAGCCCCCCAGACTGTTGCCACATAATTGGCACTGTAACTGTCTTCAGTAGGCCATCCTATCTTTCTATCAGGCCAGCTGCTTCAGGATGGAGGGGAACAGAGTAAGATCAATGAATATGTACTTCTTGGGCTCTGAAGGAAGTTCCCTGATTAGAAGCAATACTGTGTGGATTGACATCATGGTTATTAAGACATTCTGTAAGTCTGTGGATGATGGTTTTGGCAGAAGCAGTCCTCACAAGAAAGGAAAATCCATAACCAAAATAAGTACTTACTCGAGTGTCTTAGTGTTCTATTACTGTGAAGAGGTACCATGACCACAGCAACTCTCATAAAGGAAAACATTTAATTGGACGTTGGCTTACAGATCAGAGGTTCAGTCCCTTATCAGCATGTCAGGAAAGCATGGCAGCATTCAGACAGACATTGTATTGGAGAGGAGATGAGAGTTCTATGCTGTAGAATGTTCTGTATGCTGTGAATATGTGTCGCTCTGATTGGTTGATAAATAAAACACTCATTGGCCAGTAGCCAGGCAGGAAATATAGGCAGAACAAGCAGACAAGGAGAATTCTGGGTAGAGGAAGGCTGAGTCAGGAGACACCAGCCTGCCACCCAGGGAGCAACGTGTAATGGCATACAGGTAAAGCCATGGAAAATGTGGCAACATATAGATTAACAAAATGGGCTGAGTTTAAGTGTAAGAGCTAGTCAGTGGTAGGCCTGAGCTAATGGCCAAGCAGTTTTAATTAATATAAGCCTCTGTGTATTCATTTGGGTCTGAGTGGATGTGGGACCACGAGGCCATAGGAGCCAGGTGAGCACAGAAAAACATTCAGCTACAGTTCTCCATCTTGATCTGCAGGCAATAGGAAGTGAACTGAGACACACTTCCTCCAGCAATACTACACCTACTGCAATAAGGCCACACCTCCTAATAATGCCACTCCCTGTGGGCCAAGCATTCAAACACATGAGTCTATTGGGGCCCACCACCACATCCAGTAAGGACAAGCCATTTTTCTATTCAAGAAGGAAGTGGTCCAATGTGGTCAACCTGCCACCAGGTCATTGGCTAGTTATCTAGGAAAATGGTGCCATATCTAGGGCTCAGTATTGGTATATTGTCTGACTGATCTGGCACTCAGTGGCAAATGTAGCCAGGTCAGCCTTGCTGACTGGTGGTCCATGTTGTCATACCTATGTATAACCCTTATCTCTATCACCATGACCAGTTTGTTCATAGGCCCTGCGCTGGCTGGTCTTATGTCAACTTGGAACACAAACAGTTAAATTAAAGAAAGGAACCTTAATTTAGAATATGCTTCCATAAGACCTGGCTCTAAGGATTTTTCTTAATTAGTTATTGAAGAAGAAGGATGCAGCCCATTATGGCTGGTTGAATTCCTAGACTCGTGGTTCTATAAGAAAGCAAACTGAGCAAGCCAGGGAAGCAAGTCAGTAAGCAGCACCCCTCCAGGACCTGTGATTCAGCTCTTGGCTCCATGTTCTTTCCCTTTTGAGTTCCTCTCCTAACTTTCTTCAGTGATGAACAACAATATGGAGGTAAAAGCCAAATATACCTTCTCCTCCCCAACTTGCTTCTTGGTCATAGTGTTTCGTCACAGCCATAGAAAACCCTATGTATGACAAGATGGTACCAGCATAGTGTGGTATTGCTGTGACAGACCTACTATATTTTGGGAAGGATCATATAAGGACTTTGGAACTTTGGGATAGAAAAGCCATTGAGTGTTGGGAACTCAGTGGGATGTTCTGTGGAAGCTTGGAAGACAAGAATGTTGAGAGCTGTGCAGAGGATGGAAGTCTGGCTTGTGAAGTTTCAGAGAGAAGTTTAAAGACTCAATCAGCACCCATGTGGAGAAATATGGCAGAAAACATTTTATATGACAGCAGGGTAGATATCCTTGAGCTGATTCAGCCTGTCTGGATTGAAGGGGATCTGGGTGTCCTTGTCTGAGGTAGCTGACATTTGTGGGAAGGTTAGGGTGGCTTTTGGCAAACAGATATACACAATGGGTGATCTGCTCCTCTGAAACACAGAGACCTGCCTTTGGGCTTCTGTTTATTCAGCCAAAATCCTTCTTGCTAGGACCAGCACCTCCATTTTGGGGAGAGTAGTTTTGGACCTAATACCTCCCCATTGAGTCTCTAACCACACTGCTGACACAAACACCACAGCTCTCATCCTATGAGGAATAACAGACACTTTATAAGAGCCATTTTGAGTTGCAGTGATCTGAGAACACAGATTTAAGTTGCCCAAATTCCATGTTCCAGTGTGGAAGCAGTTTCATGAAAACCTGATAACTACACAAAACAAAGAAAGCCCCAAATCAAGGCAAGTTGAAAATGCAGGGGTGGGAACCTCAGAGAGTCAGGTGCATCAATGTGGAGGAGCTTCTCTACAGGTTCAAGATGTTATCTGCTGGCATTCTTAGCTTTTGGATTGAAGCTGGTTGTCTGCTAAGTGAATAGACTCTATTGTCACAAGGTTTAATTCTGACACAGAGGAAGGAAACATGGCTGGCTGTTCCAGAGAGGCAGCACTTAGCCCATGAGGAGGTAACTAGTCTCTGGCCTGCAATGTTCTCATCTCTCTACAGTACCGATATTCAGATCAGCCAGCCAGGCTCTGCAGACACAGATTCCTTTAGGAGTTTTCCTTCACTGCCAGACATGGCAGCTTCCCTTCAGAAGTCTGAGAGCCAAAGAGGGGAGAGTGAGTCTCTATTGAGAATATGCCCATTGCTGCCAGACAGGACAGGTACACTGATGAAGATGGAGTTCTGTCAGGATCTAGGCATGTGTTTATTACTATGTGCATTTTCCTAAAGAAACCAGGAATCATGGGCATAAAGTTGTTGTGTTCTTTTGGAAGTGATTAGAAAGTACAGGATAAATGTTAGCTGCAGCCCTATCTGGTGACAAGTGGGACAGGGATTGTGCACACTCTGTTTGCTTCTGACATGCCCAGAATATCTAGTAGTCTTTTTTAGAACACTTTGGGCAATTTCCCGTCAGAAGCTTTTGCTAGCAGAAGCCTCTAAATCCACATTACCAGAAATCATTCTGTCTGCCCATTTCCAGTCTAAGCACAGAGAACAGCTTGTCCACACTAGTATTTCCTAAGAAGAGGGAGGAGTCCCCAGTGGGGATAAATAAGCATTAGTGTGCTAGGGAAAACAACACACCAGGCAAGCAGCAACCCAGAACATCAGAACTCGGTTGTCATAGACGCTGGCAGCGGGCATCAGCTCTGCAGGTAATACCCAAGATTCCTACCTTCTGGGGACAGAGTTAGAACCTTCCTAGGACTGTGAGGTACTGGCAATGACCTGAATTCTTGGTTTGAAGGCGGGATGATGAATTGTTCCTGGGGCACTGGATTGGAATCAGGGGATATTTCTGGGGTGTGTATGAATCTCCTTTCCAATCTCCTTTCCAATCTGGGTCTTCATGTGTATGAAGTTACAAGTGCCATGGGCTATGTTCCTGGAGAGTTAATGGAGCCTGCTCCTTCTGACCCTCCATGGGGAGGAAGTATTTAGACCTTGCCTAGCCTGTGTGCTGCTATCATAGCTGGGGGGTAACAGGAGGGCTGCAGAGTCCGTCTGGAGGAGGTGGCATCCCTGCCATGCATACAGCTGACAGGAGTTGCCTGGAGGTCAGGGACCCCACTTCCTTCATAGATTCATGGCTGAGCAGATCTGCCTCACCCTCAACTAGGGAAGCAAAGAAGCAATAGCTCAGCCACTGAGCCAGGTCTCCTGCTGCGCACACCTTACAGTCCCTTTCCTCTGGAAACTATCCTGGCACAAAGTAGTGCTCAGTGCTTTGCCAAAGAAATGGTTGCATCAGTCTGAAAGTAAATACAGCAGCCAACTTTCTGAGGTCCCTGGGACCTGTGGCTCAGCTCCAGCACCTCCCTCCCTTCTCCCTCCAGTCTCCTCCTCCACTCTTCTGGTCTTCTCTCCCCTCCGCCTCCCCCTTGGCTCCTCCTCCTTTCTATAGCTCTCCCTCCTCCCATCTCCCTGCCTCTCCACTTGCACTTTCTCGCTCCTTCTTGATCTCTCCAACCCCCTGCTGTCCCCTCCCTCCTCTTCCTCTCCCTCCCACTCATTTACCATCCACTTTCAACTTTGAACACCTGAACAAATGTTCAAGGCTAGTTGTGTGGGTGCCTGTGTTTACCATGATCACAACCCCTCAACTGTAGTCCTTTAGGATGCTTGTGGCCCCCACTCCAGGGGTGGATGGAAGAGATAGCCCTCTAGACATTCCCTACAACTAACCCCATTGACCCATAATGAGCCAGACACTTACCAATAATGTAACCTGGGTCACTCACCAGGCTTCCCAGAGAGGTCCACCCATTTGCCTGCTACCACACAGCCATCCCAAGAGCCAAAACAAAATCTAGTCCAGGGGTCAGAGACTGACACCACTCACCTTTTTTCCCACCAGGAGGCCTTTCAAACCTGAGGTTCAAAGCAACATGTGGTTCCCTGGCAGGACTGAAAGAACCTTGCCCTGTTTGTCCTGCCATGACCTGTTCTGGGGGTGCCAAGGCTATGGCACGACACCAGATGTCTCTGGTGATGCCTCTCAATTATTCCTCCCCAGGTCTAGCTTCAGGCACCAGATTCTGTCAAGGGCCTTGAGATTTCCCAGACTTGTCATCAAGAGGCAAGGTTAGGGCCTGTGCTAACCACTGCTTCAAGGACCCTAAGTTCTGCCTGGGGGGGGGGAGTGCAAAGGAAGAAGGTCCCCAGCCTTCTAATGAATCCTGCAGGAGAGAATAAGAGGAGACAATCTGATCAGACAGGGCTCGTGCCATCCCTCCACTCCTCTTCTGGCTTCTCTGTGAACCTGGCGTGTCCATTCCCCTCTCTGGGTCTTGGTTCTCTGTGAGGAGACTGGGCTACTGCAACGCTTCCTCCAGTGCTGATAACAGGAGCACATGATGTGGGACTGCCATCTGAGTGGTCAGAGCACCTCCCATGCACAGTCACAGAGGCAGCAAGGGGCAGCAGAGCAGGGACACAGTGCAGCCCTGTGGGAGGACAAGGACACCCAGACTCAAAGGATCTTTACTTTTCAGCCTGGAGAACAAAGAAGATGGCCCTCCGTGTAGCTCTGGGACTCTTGATGGCGGGGATCTGCCCTGTTGTCCTCTGTCAATCAGATGGCACATTGGGAAGGGACACCGAAGTCCAGGAAGACCAAAACAATGGGACACGAGTGGACAGTCTAACACTGGCCTCCATCAACACCGACTTTGCCTTCACTCTCTACAAAGAGCTGGCTTTGAAGAATCCAGATAAAAATGTTGTCTTCTCCCCACTCAGCATCTCAGCGGCCTTGGCCGTCCTGTCCCTGGGAGCCAGCAGCAACACCCTGGAAGAGATTCTAGAAGGTCTCAAGTTCAATCTCACAGAGACCCCTGAGGCAGACATCCACAGGGGCTTTGGGCACCTCCTCCACATGCTCAGTCAGCCAGGAGACCAGGTGAATATCAGCATAGGCAGCATGTTGTTTGTTGAAAAGCGCCTGCAGATCCTGGCAGAGTTCAAGGAGAAGGCAAGGGCGCTGTACCAGGCTGAGGCCTCCACAGCTGACTTCCAGCAGCCTCATGAGGCCAAAAAGAACATCAATGACTATGTGAGCAAACAGACCCAGGGGAAGATCAAGGAACTGATCTCACAGCTGGATGAGAGTACAGTAATGGTGCTGGTGAACTACATCTACTTTAAAGGTAAGACTGTTCACTATTTGGGGAGTAGAGAGAAAGAATGGTGACTGGGAACCTTGGATCCTTATGCTGACCACTGGAAAGGTGGTGCTCACAAGCCTGGAGACATGGGTGCCTCCTTTCTTTCTATGCACAAGCCCTACTTCTCCCCTAGGATTTATTGGGATATAGTTGTGGTTCCTGGCATATACTGCACAGAACACCTGAGCTCTGAGTCTAAGAGGGCTCCTTTTGGCTGTGACTTAAACTTATAAACTAGCAGAATGCATAGGTTGCATGCCCAGTCCTACCTGAGTTGGGAGAAGCCAGGGCTGCTCCCTGCAGAGACGAGGTCCCATAGTCTGCCCTCTCCACCATTTCTAATCTGCTCCTGTAGAAGGTGTCCATCCCTACTGGAGAACCTCTGCCTCTAGGAGACTCCAGGTGGGCTGGGGACCTCTTGACCTCAGGAGCCTGCCTACCCATCTTATGGCGAAAGTAGCATGTCCCATAACTACTGAAGAGCCCTGTGGGCAATTCCTATTCAGGACCTCTCCCTTGTGCCATTTTGGTAATGAGCTGGGCCTGAACATGGAAAAGCAGGGATGCAGGAGCAGACACTAATGAGAGGGAAGTGTCAGCCATGCAGTGTTCTGTGTTTAGGGTATGGGTGCCTTGTGGAATTTTGCTTTTGTAAAATTACTAGCCCAAACATCCTGAAGGTTAGAATGCCCAAGACACACTCCAGGGCCAGTGAGTCTGATGAGAGTTGGGTGCAAGAGAGTTGGGAGACTCAGTCTGAGATGTAATCGGTAAAGGTAGTGGGGGGACTTCCAGAGCTCACACCCACAACACCCTGCCTGACAGAGACCAGGGAGTTAGAAGACAGCCCAGAACTTGGTGCCTGAGAGAAGTCATGATGTAATCAGATCTGGGTTGAATTAAGGATAGTGCAGGGCAGAGGGAGGGCAGGCTCTGAGACCATGGGCAAAATCTCAAGGTGGCCATGGACAGAAAAAGAGGCTAGGAGGACAGAGGACAGGAGGACAGGATGGCTGCAGAGCTGGTGTGGTCTGGGAATGGTGGAAGCAGAGTGATGGCCTGAAGGATGGCTGGGCATGGCTCTCTAGCCTCAGGACCCAAGCTCCAATGCTGCTTGGCTGTGAGGTGGGGATGCATGGTTAGGCTGCTAGAGTCTAAGCCCAAGAAATTGTTTCAATACCAAGTTCTGTAGGGATCCAGGATAAGTCTGAATGGGATATCTGTGATTTGTAGGGGTGGCCATAGCCCATGTGTGAGCTGAGGACTTGTTACTCACATTTTAGTCCACAATCTATGGGACCATGGACTGCTCACAGTGTGGGAGAATTCAGTCTCTCTTGTCCTGTTTTCCCTAAAAACCTGCCCCACAAGACATTGTCTTCTAGACATGGTTCATCCTGAGGAAGAAGGGATCCTCAGCTCCCCAGGCTCCAGTCTCCCCACTTTTAATCTCATCTCTCTGTTACACACCCCATGCCCAGAACCCTAACAGTTGCTCAGGAGCTCAAGTAGCCAGGCTTTGGTTTGATGTTCCCCTTTCCAAACCAAATGTGGAGTCTCTTCTCATCTCTAGGAACTTGTCCACCTACAAGGTTCTTTTTTTTTCCCAATCCAGACTATGCAACCTAAAGGACACTCTGTGTTGTTGAAGTTGGATTGATGGCTGTCACAACACAGGAGCTGGAGAGAAATGGGACAGAGGTGGGGTCTCTCAAGTGATGGTACAAACTGATTACCTGTTCATCTTTAGGGAAATGGAAGATGCCCTTTGACCCTGAAGATACTTTTGAGTCCAAGTTCTACTTGGGCAAGAGGAGGACCGTGGAAGTGCCTACGATGAAAATTGAGGACTTGACTACACCCTATTTCCGGGATGAGGATCTGTCCTGCTCTGTGGTGGAACTGAAGTACACAGGCAATGCCAGCGCCCTGTTCATCCTCCCTGACCAGGGCAGGATGCAACAGGTGGAAGCCAGCTTGCAACCAGAGACCCTGAGGAAATGGAAGGACTCTCTGAGGCCCAAGTGAGTATCCACAGGGACCAGAGGTGGCCTGGCTCCCCATCCTGTTGTCCACCATGGCCCAGTGTCCATGTCCCTCCGAGTCTCACTAGCACCCAATGTAATGATTAGAGAGACAACAGGGACAGGCAGAGTGGGGGTGAATTTCCCTCTGCTGAGGATTCCTCTGTGTCTAACAGGCTGTAATTACAGGGAATCTAGAATGGGCTTTGGAAGGCAGAGAGGAGTGAGGTTGAGATGAGATCAGCTCTGAGAATCAACTCTGCCTGGTGTAGCCATCTCACCCCCTCATCCATTCACCATTCATGGAATGATGACTTGAAGACCCACGATGTGCCGTGCTCTGACTTAGACCCTGAGAGTATATCAGAGACTAAAGCACAACATTTCTTACTCTTGAGGCTCCTCTTGTAATTGAGGAGACAGAGTGGGGAAATGGAAATGCAACGAATCATTATTTGATTAGTTAAGAGGTGAGGAGGATTAGTTCAAGGATTAGGAAAGCTGGAGTCAGATGCAGAGTGAAATTTAATATACTAGTGTCATTAGGAGATGTCCAAGGGTCTACAGGTCAAGCGAAGGGCTCCATTTTGTGGATCTTGGAGGAAAGCATTCTCAGCAGAGGAACAGGGGGTACCAAGCCTCATTGCCTGACCCATGTAAACACTCTCAGGCACTGATGGGTAATTAATGTATTAGGAAGAGGAAAATCAAATGCTTTAGGCATGGATGGAAAGAGGGCTGTGCTCCAGTGAGAGGGCTGTCTCTGGTTCCCCAGCTATAAAGTGGATTGATGGGGCAATTGGAGCCCAGGGACTCTTACATTTCTCTTTTTCATTCTCAGGATGATCAATGAGCTCTACATGCCCAAGTTCTCCATCTCCAGTGACTACAGCCTGGAGAAAATCCTTCCACAGATGGGCATCAGGAAAGTCTTTTCCAAACAGGCTGATCTGTCTGGGATCACAGGAGCCAAAGACCTGAGAGTCTCTCAGGTAAGTCAAGACACACTGGGTAGTTTGCCTTGGTGCGTGAATGTGGGTGGTGAAAGTCAAGTGGTGTGGGGGGAAATGGCAAATGTGTGAGAAAGCCTGCATTTCTGAGATTCCCTCATCCAGGGAGAGCTGGATTACAGCCTAGATACTCCTGCTGGATACCATGCAGCCAGTCCCTCGTCCACACCCTGAACATGATCTCTCCCAGGAGCCCAGTGCTTGGTGTTAGACCACCATAGGCACCAACCTGTGTTATAGTGCGGATGCCAACCACAATCTGCTGCAGGGCAAATGCACTTCCAGCCTCAGCTTTTTCACTGCAGAGCTGGCCGGTACTTCTCACTAGCACACAGAATGGTAGCAGTAAAGGAAATCACCAAGGAATGAATGGCAGTTGAGATGAAAAGATTAAGAATAGGGGAGAAGATGCCTAAGGAACCCCACACTACCTTCCCAGTTGCAGAGTCTGACAATGTCTGATGTTCTGTCCAGTGCCCACTCTGAGGCCTGGGCTCAGCTCTATACCAGCAGAGCATGGCAGTCAGGAAATGAGATGCCATGCCCTGTGCATTCCTGATGTATGTCCCAAGGAGGCTGGAGCAGGAGGGATGCTGTAGCCCACACTGGCTTTCAGCACCCTGGCTCTTTCCCTCTGGGTCTCCTGAGAAGTTGCCTGTGGAGTAAGGACTGGAGTTTCCTACTCCCATCCTCCAGTTTGTAGTGGGTTTGAGGGCAACACAGATTCTCAGAGACTGAGCAGACCTAGAGCATGCCTCATCTCACACCCTGAGCAGAGACTTGGAAACATCAGGGGTAGAGCTCACTGTAGGAACAAACCACTTCATCAGCAGCTGAGGCCAGCAGTGGATGCTTGCTCCAGGAATCTCCTCTCCTGCCCTCCCTGGTCTACAGTGAGTGATATCTTTCTCCTACAGGTGGTCCACAAGGCTGTGCTGGACGTGGCTGAGACAGGCACAGAAGCAGCTGCTGCCACAGGAGTCAAATTCGTCTTCTTGTCTGCAAAATTGAACCCATTTATTTTGAGTTTTGACAGGGCATTCCTGATGATTATCTTTGACACAAATACTCAGAACCCACTCTTTTTGGCCAAGATCACAAACCCCAAGAAAGGCTAGAACTTCCCAAGTGGTGAGCCTTTTTCTTCTTGGGAGCCAGGAATTGAGCCTGTATGTGGATCTCTATGTACATTTTGGTTTCCATGCTCTAGTTGGCTGTGGCATGCCTGGACTGGACAGTGACAGTGACTGACTGCATGACTCCCTCATGCACAGAGGACTGGGGACAGTCAGTGTCAGGCTCCCCATCCTCCTTGCAGCACTAGTTTATGTTCCTGAGCCTGAATTCTGTCTTTGTTGCCCTCCTACTGCCATTCCTTTATCTGCCTCTACTCAAAAGCCTGGGGGCCCTGGCAGGTAGGCTCAGTCCCTCTCTAGGCTCTGGTTATGTCTGCCTTCAGCTTCCACAGGCTGGATAGGACTATGCAAACTTATAGGTCAATCATGTGAACCTCATTCCCAGCTCTGAGAAGGGCACCTGCCGCCTGGAGTCTTCTTCCAACATCTGGGACCACTGTGTGCCCAGTTCCTGCCTCAAACTCTGCCTCTTCCTGTGTCCCTTGCAGGGGTTCCTGACCCTGCTCACATCTGGCACAGTGTGGGAGCACTCTTTCCTATAGCTCATGGAGTCTGTTGGTTAGACCAGCTCCTTTCCCCCTAGTACACCTACTTAGGGCACAGGAGCCTTTTTCTAGGTTCCCCACTAACCAACTTCACACAACAGATGGTTGCCTTCACCTTCCTTACCCAAAATGCAGGGCTTGGAGCAAAGGATCAATAAACGTATAACTGCACAAAGAGTGTCCAGGCAGTGTTCACTCAGCTCCCACTGGCAGGGGTATGGCCTCTAGTGACCACAGGGTAGTAGAGATTGTCACTCACAGTCTGTGACTCCTGTGATGGTCCTCTAACTTACATGCTTATTGCACCTCAGAGGGCTTATGGCCAAGGCCTAGGATCAAGCCCAAATGCCCCCTTGTTAAAGTCAGATTTGTACCGAACTGAAGTTATATGAACATGCTTATACCCATCAGCAGATTCATTCATTTTCAACACATGGCATACATGTGTATACATATATATGTTCATATATACATACCCATCTGTACACACACACACACACACACACACACACCTCTGGAATGTTTTGAAGTGAATTCTACACCTTCTTCTTTTCTAAGAATTTTTCCCTCCCCACCATATAGACTCATGTGACATAGAAGCAGACATTCTGAAGTATTCAGCATGGTGGCATTTAGTTCCCTGAACTCCCAATGCTGTGCAGCTCTTGGATATGAAGGGAGCTGGAGAGGGTTAGGTTTCCAAGCACTGGCCTTTCCTCAAACAACAAAAATCCCTCAAAGTGTTGACCAGTGAGAGCAAAGCCAACAGGCTTACCAAGGACAACAGGAAAATGTCATTAATTATTATGTCAGAGTCCTCGTGAGATGGGTTTGCCTCTCTGGGGAGGGCATTGGAACTCGAACTCAGAGCCTAACACATACTGAGAAAACACCCTCACACTGAGTCACCCCAGCCCTCTTCTTACATTTCTGCTTTGACACAGTGCCTCACTAGGCTGCCCTGATTAAACTCATTATCAGATAGTTCCTCCTTGGCCCAAAAGAAGGAGCAGATGAAATGACATGAAAATGTACTTCTCTGTCTCCTCACTGTGGGAGGGCAAAGCCAGTGAACTGGCCAGGAGGGGCCACAGCTGGAAAAGTCCTCCCCAGCAGGCCTGGGGAGGGCACAGAGGAGCACTGCTCTCCACTCCCAAAGACTCTGGGTGCAACCTGATCCCCTCCTTTGCCCTCCACTTCACTAAAGTTCCAGTGAACAAAGACACAGCAGCTGGGCCTTCCCTCTGCTGTCCTGGCCTTTCCCATCATTGGAGCTCAGAAAACCTCCCCTCAGGTCTCACATTTCCTTCCTG
>CABHPP010119528.1:0-13173 GCA_902168425.1 Peromyscus attwateri
TATAGTTATATATATATATATATATATATATATATAGTTTTAAATCAAATGAGTATATAACATAAAATTCCAGTATTCTAATTTAAAATCATTCTTAAGGAGTCACTTACTGCTCTTGTGGTACAGTAGGGGAGCAGTAAATCACGAAAGAGTTGAAGTAGCTTAAATGATGACAATTTAAATGTAGGACAGTAAAATAAATCTGCTGTCTTTATCATTCAGTATTGTCATCAACATCTGTGATTCCGGTTCTCTCCCATTCATCACCCTTCAGTCTGGAGAAGGAGACAGTATGTCAAAGCAGATCTTAGATAAGATACCATTTCACCCTCGGACTTGACTGCTGTGTTTGCTGTTCAGTTGTTTACTTTTTTCTGTTGACTTTCCTTTTCTTTGATGCTGAAATGACACCTGGACTGTGTCCTGGATATGTTTTGGAAGTAAACCTTCTCTGTTCTTACGCTGTGATTAGTCCTTCAGAGACTGGTCTCCTGAGGAAGACCCCTCCCAGAGAAACACTCACATCTCCTCGCTGGGAGAACTTCAAGGAACGATTGCTGCCTCCCCACTTTAGACAGAAAGTGGGTGCCTGTTACATGGTGCTGCTTTAGAAATAGGCTAGACTCTAAGTCATAATGACTTGTATCGTTTTTTAAGCTCATAAAGAAATCATGGCTTAAGATAATGAAACCCTAAACCAGTGGTTCTCACCCTCCTAATGCTGTGACCCTTTAATACAGCTCCTCATGTTGTGGTGACCCCCAACCATAAAATTATTTCGTTGCTCCTTCATAACTGCAATTTTGCTACTGTTATGAATTGTAATGTAAATGTCTGTGTTTTCCGATGGTCTTATGTGACAACCATTGCTCTAAATGGATGTCATTTTGATTTTCTAGTTTCTTAGAAAGAAAACTGTGTTTTACTGTTGTTTGGTTGGTTTTCATTTTCTTTGCTTTCTTTACTTTTTTGGAGACCAAGCCTTATTTTGTAGCCGAGGCTGGTCTTGAACTCACTGTGTGGCCCAGACTGCCATCAACCTCACAGCGATCCTGCCTCAGTCTCAGCTGCTGAGGTTTCATTTTAGAGCATCACATTCCACCAGGAAATTGTTCATTTTACACGTTCATCATTTATCAGTTTACAATTGGTATAATGACGATCCACACAGTGTTTCAGTTTTTAAAAGATTTCTCTCTAGATTTCTTATTCGGGTGTCACAGAAGCGTTCAAGAAGGGAAAGTGTTAAAATACCATCCGTGAAAATTAGGGAACAGTGAGAGCTGCAGGGACGGAAGTCAGTTGCTGTGCCTTAGTTCTCTGTCCCCTGCCTAGAAATTGTTCCCTGGAATGTGCTTTGTGTTGTTTGGAAGTATTTGGAAATTGGAATGTGCTCTTTCCTCAGTATTTTATGCCTGTTGTATCTGATACTGGGGACATTTGCAGCACCAGTGACAAGGGTCTGGAGATGCTAAGGGAAGCTACACTTAATGACCCCATTCTGTGTATGACGGAGTAGCAAGGACAGCCCCTCGTGGAACCACTGGATGCCATCACCCGTGCATGTCACAGGTTTCTACCACTCTCTGTAACTACCCCAAAGGCTATGATCATATTTAGGGCCCTTTGCATTGATGTACTCATTATTGTTATAACACAGTGGAATTTAAGCCTAAATGTCTGAAATTTTTCCTGGGAACTGGAGACAATTTTATTTAGAAGGATAATTTCGAGGTTTCTTTACCCTTGGATATTTTGTTGCTAATTTTGTGATTGCTTTCAAAGTGAGTAATTCCAAAGCAGATTAAAAGCACCACTAAAGAATACAACTGAAGATGCTTGTGTGTTGTGTATCTGCTGAACTTTAAGGGCTACGACAACCAGGGCACAATAAGGTGGAAGGCTCTAAATGTGGCCATGTCTGCCTTCGGGGTAGCTGCCGACAAAGAGCAGGGGTTCAGCTTCTGTCTCATATGCTGAATGTGCCAGAAACGCAGCATCCATGCCCTCACATCCGCAAACTCTTATCATCCAGCTGGTTACCCAAAGAAACCCCTGGGGAAACTGAGAGTGTTATGTTGGTTCTTGACAGCCCCGTCCCACTCATTCAGGCCCTACCCACTGTGTCAGTCTCTTGAGCAAGAATGTTGTGGTGGCGGGGACTTGTGCCAGAGGACCACTGTTCATATCGTGATGGATGTGGGGAAGAGAGAAGATGGGAGACCTTAGATAATATCTCCTCAAGGACCCACTCTAGTGACCTACTTCCTCCAGTTAGGTATTAGTTTTGAACTTTCTGGAATTCCCCCTCCCCCAATGGCTGTACAAGCTGGAGAATAAACATTCAAACCTCGAGCCCATGCAGAAGGTTCCAGAGTCAAATCACTCCAGCATTCTTTTATTTCGGCTCATCTGTAAAAAAAAAATAAATAAATAAAAGTCACTTAAAAGTAATAGTGATGCTTGATGCCATAGAACAGCATTAAATTTCTTGTCATTGGCAGCTTTACATATATACATTTAGACCTCTTACCGGTCCCAGGTCGCTTTGTTTTCTAGGACACTGAATGGCAGAGGGCAATAGAAAAATCATTGGACACAAGACTACCTAATTCCAAAACTTTCATCTCATTCCTGATTTCCCATAGCCATACTTACAGAAAGAACTCTTCCAATTAAAAAGTTCAGCGGGGGGGTGGGGGTGTCAAGATCAGCATCACAAAACAGTAAACAGGCAGTTGGCCAGCATGTGTTGTTTGATATGATAACTGAGTAGAACAAAGTTCACTTCTAGGTATTCTGGCCCAAGCACATGACTCCAAATGAATTGGGAGAACACTCCAGGGACCAACTGAGAGTCTACAAAATACTGTGTTTTTAAGACCTGCCCAGGTCATCAGAGCCAAGGAGGAGAGTAAGACACAAAATTAACTGTTCATGTGGCAGGCAGGTGGATGGGGGTGAGGGATGGGGGGGTGGCTTAGAGGAGCTAGTGAAATTGAGAAGACCATGGGTTGTATGGCGGAGACTATAATATTCAGTTCCTGGCTTTAGTCATTGTGTCATGATTGTCTTGACACAAAGCTGGTGAAGGGTTTACCTCAGTTTCCTGTACTATTCTTGCAACTTTAAGAACCTAATATTTGGAGTTGGGGATTTAGCTCAGTGGTAGAGCGCTTGCCTAGCAAGCACAAGGCCCTGGGTTTGGTCCTCAGCTCCGGAAAATAAAAAAAATAAAAAAAAAAGAACCTAATATTTATTTCAGAATCACAGGAAAAAGTGATGGAAAGCCTTTGAGGGGGGGTGTCAGTGTGGGGGGGATCATCTTACTTATTGTCCTTTTAGGATAAGGTAACCAAAGTCTCAACTTGAGACAGCTTAACTGAGATCCTGCAAAATGGTAGTCACTGGGAAAGGAAGAATATTTAGCCAAGTTTTGAGGAGAGAAAGGCCGTGCCCCAGTCCACTCCTGCTGTTTTAAAAATACCATAAACAACAGAATGTCTGACCATCTTCAGGATAGGAAAGAAGTTGAAGGCCAGCTTAGTCTTCCTCTGGGGCTATTAGCATCAGACCCTTTTGTGGTAGAAGGGACAAGGGAACTCTTGGGTCTTGTTTTTATAAGGACAGTAGTCTCATCTGTGAGGACGCTATCATGATAACGTAATCACTGCTCAAAAGCCCCACCTCCTTACACATTCTCCTCAAGATATAAATGGAAAGGGGGTTTCAGTAGTCATATGTAACGTCATGTTGAGCACTGTGCTTTGAGGTCATCACATGTCTAGATATAAGCATGTTTACAGGCATTTTCCCCTGAGCCAAACCTCATGCCCATTAGATAGTTTTTATTTTATACTGAAAAAAAAAATAGAATCTTTGTGCCTACTGAAAACAAAGGAAAATATAAATATAATAACATGCGTTTTGGCATGCACTCAATATATTGTGTAAATAGAGCAATGTTGAGAGAACAGTTATGCTGAGGTAGTCTAGCAGTCCTGTGACTCACTGCTCTTTGGTGTTCAAACAAAATAGGTATATGTTTACCTGGGAAAATAAAAGCTTGTCATTAGAAACTGTTATTTCTTCAAATAATATTTACAAAGTCTGAAATTTCCCCTCTGGTTGGCTGTGTTACACAGTTCAATTCAAAGCACTCAGAAGAAGCCATCTTTTTGTTCTCTTAAAGCACAGTTGGGTTGAGGAATGGATGTGTGTGTTTGTTTTAAGATGTTAGGCCAAAAAGAAGAATGGATGTTTAAAAGGAAATCTCATGGGGATTGTGAAATTCTGACAAGTAGAATTGCAACGGAGATATTTTTAAACTGTGTGATAGGAGAAAAGGTACTTTGCCTTCTACTGTCTAAGCAATTGAATGGTAATTGTGTCAACTCCGTGGGTTAAACTTGTAGTAGAAAACTTCAGCCATTCATTTCCTGAGCTTTCTTGTCTTCAGCAGTGCAGTACAATTACCTAAAATCTTGGCTGAGATCATTTGGCAAGATTATAAAATACATTAAAAAATGTCAGTGTCTATGGGGGAAATGTTTTTATTGTGAATCTTTGTATTTTTATTATTGTGGTTATTAATGATTTCTGAGGTTAATAATTACATTTCCGGGTTTTGACCTTAAGCAGGGCATGATGGCACCTACTTCTAATCCTGGAGCTTATAGGGCTGAGATGGGAGGGGTGCCTCACATTGAAACCCAGCCTGAGCTTCATAGTGAGTCCTCATCTCAAAAAAACAAAACAAAACAAAACACTGAAAAGAATACAAAAAAGAAAAAAAGGAAAGGAAAGGATGTTGACCTTTGCCTCTGATGTGTGGGTATCTGTGTTTCACAGAGACACAGAGTGCTGTTTGCCAGGACATTGTGTAATAGCTTGCTGTGACACTCCGTTTAATAGCATGTGATTTCTGGGGGCATTTGAGAGAACTAGATGCCTTGGGAAGCCCAGAGTGACAAGCCTCTGCACTTGAGTTTCGTAAGGCCAGACTATTTCGGGGGTTGTTTTTGAGACGTGTAACTCAGATCTGTCCGCTAAATTTAGTGTGTCGGCTCATTGGGCCTTTGCTCTCTCTTTCTGCCTTCCATGCAGGATGAGTACATGCGCAGAGCTTTTGGAGTGGAGAAGGGAGATGATGTGTATGTGTGTAGTTGTATTGGGGGAGGGCATCCACCTTTAGGACTTTGGTTTTTTTATAGCTTTTATTGATTATAAAAGTAATGTCTTGATTCCAATAAATTTTCAAACTATGAAAATATGCAAAATAAAGTCAGCCAGGATACTAGCAATGTGGAACATAGACTCAAATCCTTACTTTCTGTACATTCATGTCTACTATATATTACCACAAAAGCAGGATCCTGTCAGACATGATGGTACACACCTTTAATCCCAGCACTCTGGAGTTGAAGGCAGGAGGATCTCTGTGTGTTCCAGGCCAGCCTGGTCTACATAGCAGGTTCCAGGCCAATGTTACATGGTTAGACCCTGTCTCCCAAAACCAAGCCAACAAACAAAGCATGATCATGTCATATACTTGCTGACTATAAGCTTGATTAAAATTCACACTATGTATCAGGGCACTTTTCCATGTCTTAATCATTTTCTAATGCACTTATATACAAGAGTAATAATTCTGTTCCTATTCCAAAAGCAGATTATTTCTCAAGACCAGCTGGTGCCAACTGAAAGCCACAGGTCAGAAGGCAAATAAATCATCCCAATTCTTAATTCACAAGGTTCTTCCTTGTAGAAGTTGCTAGTATAAAATATATGCTACTGTATATCCATGAACAGACTGTCTAATTTTACCTCGTCATTCAACTTCAGTTGAGTCAGGGACATTTTGGGGAAATGAAAACAACTTACCTTCCTCTCCTTGAGTCTTCTGGTTGGGGCCAGGTGGCTGGGGTGGTGAAGGGATGGGGAAGCTGGGGTGATGGAGGGATAGAGGGGGAGCTGGGGTGATGGAGGGATTGGGGGAGGGGGATGCCCAAAGCACTACTTTCTTTTTGATCACACAGCAGAAGGATGCTTAACTACCCAGCTAACTGGGAATTTCATTCTTTCCTGAACCACCTGTCTCTCTTCCCCACTGCCCTCTGACTCCAGAAAGGGGAATAGTAGGGAAGGCCATGGGTGAAGTAGTAGGGAAGGCCACGGGGGAAATAGTAGGGAAGGCCCCTCCAACCCAGCCCCCGCTTGGCTGCAGACCAAACCCAGGGCCTTAAGTGTCTCCCACTGAGCTAAATTTTTCAGCCCCATATTGCAGTGTTTTTAAGTGTATAATTTAGCATCAGTTCCTTTCTCACTTCTGTAACAGAATACCTGACCGAGACAGCTTAGAAGAGGAAGATGGGAACCAGGGCCAGCACGGAACACATAAGAATTCCCCTTCCAGTAGCTGCTTCCCCTCCAGGCTCTGTTTCATCAAGGCAGCACAGCAGGGAGCCGCTGTAAACAGGGAGCCTTGGAGGGCGTGGCACACGCACACCCCAGCAGTGGTAGTGGGAAGTCACAGTGGTAATGGACACTGTCCCTTTGGAGAACTTTCATCACCTCAAACGGAAAACTGTCTGCTAACTGTTCAGATAATGGAGGAAACCGGGTCCTTAATGCCAACAGCGATCAGATTGAAGTGAACTGAAAACACTGACAGAGGAAACACAGAGGACTTGTCCGCCATTGTCCCTTCCTTCTGCTCTCTGCCCACTGGTGGTTTTCCCTTTAGCAGGGAAGTCCCCAGCACCCGCTGCAGTGCTGGCTTGCATTCGAAGCATGTTCCCCAGAGTCATCCCTCCTCTACCACAGGGCTCAGTCTTACTGTTTTATTTATTTGTGTGTGTGTGTGTGTGTGCCATGTGTCTGCGTGTGGAAGCCAGAAGTCAATGCTGAGGGTCTCTTGTAGTCACTCTGCACTCTGTTTTTGATACAGGTTCTGTGACTGAACTTGAAGCTCTTGTAAGCACAATCTGCCACATTAACATACGTGTGTGTGTGTGTGTGTGTGTGTGTGTGTGTGTGTGATTTGAGACAGGGTCTTGCTATGTATCCCAAACTGGCCTGGAAGTCACTTGTGAACCCAGGCTAGCTTCCAACTTGCCATCCCCCTGCCTCTACTTTTTAAGTGCTCGGATTATAGGTGTGCATTGCCATGCCCTGCTCTTCCATAGACATTTCTGAAGATTTATCCTTACTTGTTTTTTTAATACTTCCCATAACCAAGATCTAGAAATTATGGAGCCTAAGTATTATTAAAGAATTGGATGAAGCCGTTGGCGGTGGTGGCGCACGCCTTTAATCCCAGCACTCGGGAGGCAGAGCCAGGCAGATCTCGGTGAGTTCAAGGCCAGCTTGGGCTACAGAGGACAGGCACCAAAACTACACAGAGAAACCCTGTCTCAAAAAACCAAAAAAAAAAAAAAAAAAGAATTGGGTGCTGAATGGGGCTGGGCTCCTGCTTCGTGGCACAGTAAGTTCCTGTCATACTCAGGTGCCCTGAGTTCTGTCCCAGCCATTAAGAGAAAGGCTTTGGTAAATGGTACCTTGCCTCCCTTGCATGATGTTTAGAACTGGCTGTTGCTGTCATTTAAACTGAACACAGACTCACCTGCTTGTTCACACATTGGCTCATTTTGTTCCATAGGTCCTAGTTCCAAGTGGACTCCTTGCTTCCTTAGCTGAAGTACGCTTTGCTTATGGTCCGGGGTGCATAGTGATTTAGTGGTAGATGTTCAGTACCCCATGGGCTGTGGGAACCTTGGGGATGCAATGTGCTGTCCTGGCATGCTTGTGGGTACTTGCTCAGTATAGAGTAGGAACTAAGGCAGTGAGAAGATGGGCTTGCTTAACTAGACACTAGTAATAACTCATGGTGTGCATTCTCCATTCATTAGACATTAAAAGCCTTTTCTAGGGAAAGTGCTGTTCTTCGCAGCTGAAAACGCATGTTACTGTGGACTTCTGATGAAAACTTTTAGATTAGCAAATGGATGTGCATTTCCTGGGGGTTGTTGGACGTTTCAGGCCTTGCTGCTGTGATTGGCTATAATAGAGAGACGTGCTGGTGTCAGACCTTTGCTTGCTTGCCAGCTGGAATAATGTGTTTAAATAGA
Organism: Peromyscus attwateri; assembly: GCA_902168425.1. NCBI lineage: Eukaryota > Metazoa > Chordata > Mammalia > Rodentia > Cricetidae > Peromyscus > Peromyscus attwateri. The sequence continues at coordinate 8,130 of CABHPP010119528.1, forward strand.
AGAACGTGTAGTTTTCTAGCTACAGTCTTTAAAACAAATTACTAGACTTAAAATTCTTAGTTGTGTGTTTTGACTTTTAAAGGGAATATGAATGAACTAAGCTCCCTCGTCCCCCCTCGTCCCCTCCTCATCTCTTTCTGGTGTGCCATTAATTTGAAAAGGTTGTTTTGTTGGGGTTGTCTGGCTTTACAGAGGAAGAAACGTGAGGAAAGAAATCAGTGAGACCAGGAAAATGGCCCCATCAATCACATGAGAGGCTCTTTTAGGGGAAAGGTGGGTGTGTAAGCTGCAACAGAATGTGTGAATGCAGATTTTAGGTTCATGAAGTATTATATTATTCTCGAAATCATGGCCAGAGATTGTAATAAAGTAGAATCACTGAAAATCACTGCTTCAAGAACTGGTATTTGGATGTCTTGGTAGAGGAGTCAACATTTTCAGGCAGAAGATATGGTTAAGGCTTTTGAGAAGGGATCTTATCCTGGATTATCCAGGTAAACTGAAATGCAGTCATATGTGTCCTTATGAGGGGCAGGAAGAGAATTGGCACACAGGCAATGTAAAGGCAAAGCAGATGGTTGGTGACACCATAAGCTAAGGAGCATCATGGGATGCCAGCAGGCAGGAGATGATTGGCAGGCAGTGAGCAGATCTTTCTCCATAGCTGAAGTGGGAGGGGAGTGAGAATTAGAATAGCCCCCAGACACCTTTATTGTAGACTTCCAATCCCCAGAAATCTGAGACCCAAATGCACCAAAGTCCAGAACTTTGTAGTGCCACCTTGGTGCCCTGGAGACTCCACACTCTGTGCGCTCTGCTGTTTGAGGTATGTGCTTTCTAGTGGCCTCAGATGGTTTAGTCTGGGCAAGCTAGTAGTGCCTGCCTTCTGTCCTCCCACTGAGCGTCTCTCCCTATCATGCCATTATGGGATGCACTGCTTGCTCCCCCACATCCTGTGTCCATTCTATCTTGAAACATGGCACATGCTACAGAATAGCTTGCTTGGAGCTGACTTCTTCACTAGTGGCATTATGCTTATTCTTTCTTTTTCTCTTTGAGCTCTGGTCTTCTATGCAACCCAGGATGATCTCAAAACTCATGTGCTGAAGCATCCCCCCTCTTCAGCTTCACAATACCTGAGGTTACACATACGCACCACCATACCAGGCTAGTGCTTTAGTACTGTTTGGATCATGGGTGATAAGACCTTCTAGTTGCTTCTGGTCCTGAGTTCCTCACATTTTATTTCCCTATCTTTAAGCTTAGATAGCCACCCTCCCCAATAGCCTCAGTCTGCAAAGATTTTAATTAAATAAAAATATGAAGCAGTAAAATAGTGTGAAAAGTGATAAGCAAGGAGGTTCAGTTGATGCAAAAGGTATTTGAACCAAAATATTGAAGCCAGGGAGTGACCTGAATTATAAGGATATCTGGGGAGGGGTATTCCCAAAGGTGCCTCAAGTGCAAAGACCCTGAAATGGGAGCCTGAGATAAGAGCACAGCTGGGACCTTTGCGAGCTGCTGAGCTGGCTAGTGCAGTCAGTGGGGGTGAGAAAATGAGTGCACATCATGGCTAGGTGAGAGGAGATGTGGTATATAGATAGCAGGGCCCAGAGCAAGGGCACTGAATGCAACTGAGAGCTTAGACTTTTCCTTGAACGGCTCTAACCCCCAGGGTTTGAACACAGAAGTCACCATCAGGGGTAAAGGTGGAAATGGGATTGAGTACACAGTAGGAGTGTTAGGGGTAATTATACTTGAAGGTAAAGCTGATGGATAGGCTCTCATAGATTGGAAGGGGTTTGTGAAATGTTGGGTGTATACACAGAGGTTTTGCCCCAGATGAGTGGGATCGTGTTGTTTGAATCTTAAATGTTCTTTTTTTTTTTTTTTTTGGTTTTTCGAGACAGGGTTTCTCTGTGTAGCTTTGCGCCTTTCCTGGAACTCGCTTTGGAGACCAGGCTGGCCTTGAACTCACAGAGATCCACCTGCCTCTGCCTCCCGAGTGCTGGGATTAAAGGCGTGTGCCACCACCGCCCGGTTAAATGGTCTTTTAATAAAAAAAAAAAAAAAACAGAGCCAGATATTGGGGTGAAAGCTGAAAGATCAGAGAAGCAGAACAAATCACAGCCAACCTCACCTCACCAACTCCTCAGCCGATCCTGTTTCCACGAATCTTCAGACTGAAAGCCTGAGTCCTCACCCGAAAGGGTCTCAGCTGAACTGCTTTAGTTCCTGTTTCCTCATGTCTTGTATACCCCTTTCTCTGCCCTGCCATCACTTCCTGGGATTAAAGGCGTGTGTGCTTCCCAGTACTGGGATTAAAGATGTGTGCCACCACTGCCTGGCTCTGTTTCCATTGTGGCCTTGAACTTACAGAGATCCAGATGGATCTCTGCCTCCTGAGTGATAGAATTAAAGGTGTGTGCCACCACTGTCTGGCCTCTATGTCTAATCTAGTAGCTTGCTCTGTCCTCTGATCCTCAGGCAAGCTTTATTAGGGTATACAATGTATCACCATAGGATCACATGTTCCTGAGCTGAAGGAAACGTGCAGGAGGGTAAGTTTTTCAAAGAGCAGGAGTTTGATTTGACCATTTTTATCTAGTTAGGAAAAACTATGGTGTGTGTACCCCTGGGGCTCACAGAATGCTAGCAGCAGTACTTTGTACACACTAGGCACTTAGTAAGTGTTTGGTTGGACTCTGATTCGTGATTTGGTGTTTACAGTGAGGTATAATCTTCAGTCCTTAGCTCCCTTGGTGCTGGCCCTCTGAAAGATAAAAGCTCATTAAGTTTATAAACAGATATATTCGAGCTGTGCCTTAGTGTATTGGATGTGGCACTGGCCCTGCCAGAGCCCTTGGTAATCTCTTCCCTGAATGGTGATCAAGTCCCTTTAATGAATACTCTCTCTCTATAGTATGTACTGAGCTCTCGAAACTCAGAGCTCTCTGAGGACCTGAGACTCTCGTGTTAGGTATATGTTATGATTTTTCTGCCATGTAAGTGAAACATGGTCTGTAATAGATACCCACAGGACTGCCATTCTTATTTTATGGTAAGAAAGTAATTCTGAGTATAGTTTGAAGAGCCATTGTTTGCCATCTTTACGTGCTGAATTCTACCTTCTTCCATATGCAGTTGTAATTACTGGTCTTAGTCATTTTTCCAGTTTTGATCTTGAAGAGTGATATATATTTTTTAACAAATTAAATCAGTAGTTTCCCATGATCATTTCTCATTCATACTGAAATCACCTGTGGCATTTGGAAGCTAATTGCTTCATCTCCTTATTTCTTTAGACCATTTGATAAGATTCTGAAATCCTTTTTACTGAGTGGTGCCCTTCCTGGGCTACGATAATGTAAGGCTGTCTTTGTACATGCGATGACTTCTCATCTGTTGGCTTAAGTGCCAATATAGGCAGACTAGAAAGTCAAGCTTTGTGTGATTTGGACACAAGAAAGTCAACGTAGAACAGTGATACCTGTAAGGTAAGGAATAGTTAGAGAGCTGCCATCTTGGGAATGTGCTGCCTAGGTCTGCCTCTATTCTCCCTGTTCCTACTGGTATCTCCATGGCCACCTCAGAATAGTGAGCATGGCTCTAAAGGATGTGGCAGTGTTCATACATGAACTGTTGGGAAGCATTCCTAAGATCCTGTCCTCGGCCACATTTCCTGCTGTAGCACCCTCCCTGTTTCCCCCTTCCTTATTCCCTCCTTGCTCCTTTCTCCCATCCTCCCCTTCTCTGTCCTTTTTCCATTACTGAGGATTAAACTGAGGGCCTTGTAAACACTAGGCAATTGCTCAGCAACTGACCTGTATCCCCAGCCCAGAAAATCTGATTAAGTAACACTGCTAAAGAGGATTTATGTAGCATTGAAAAGAGTAGGGGTTTTATTTCCTTTAAAGATACGTATGTGTACAGTTAGATAAACTGCATGTTTTGTTTTTAATTTATCGCTGTTCAGGTAATCTATAAATTTGATATAATTTCAGTTTTTATGTTTTTTTATAACGAAGAATGAAAACTCCAGGGACCTTCTATGGGTCTTTCCGTTGGTCATTGCAGTGGCATGGTTAATTCCTTCTGTAAATTTTAGAAATTAAGGGGTGTTTTTTTTTTTTTTTCTGTTGGTAGAATGTTTGTCCAGCATACACAAAGCCATGGTTCAGGCTGCAGTACTTAAAAGAACAACCCGTCATTTATACAATTATACCATCTATATTCTGGTAGAGACTCTAACGCTTGTGGACCTGAGAAAACATTTATATTTACTTTGAACTTCAGTTCTTTCCATGTAACACCATAGCGATGGACGCGCAGGTCTTCCTAAGAGGACAGAGCAGAACAGTCCAGCTGTGCTTCTTCAGCTCTTAGCCATTTAAAAAATTAGTTTAGCATACTTGTTCGTTAACAAGCTTTACAGCTTATATGTTTCTAACTTAATTGTAATTGGGTAATCACCATTGATTAAAGTTCTCATTTTATTGCCTTGAGATAAAGCTTATTAAAATTTTATATAAGACAAGGATGTATTTCCAGTGAAGCTCTTAGGGCTAATCTCTCTAGTAAATGGTGGTCTCTGATATTTAGGCTTTCATCCTTCCTTGGGGTCCTAGAAATGGTTTGTGACGTTGCAGGATAGCTCGAATATATAAAAATAGCTATATTGCTAATGGTATGTTCATTAAAATCATAAGGGTACTGGGAAAAGAGTGTCAGTTGATGACTCAGAGAACACGGGTTGTAGTTCTTGGAGTTTCATTACCTAGTTGAGCTCCTCTTGGAAGGATGCTCCCGAGTCCTTTATAACCTGGTGGCTGCTGGGTGGGGGGGTGAGGGGGAGGAGGCGCAACCTGTCCTGTTATTTCTGCTCTGCTGCCCTCTGGTGGTGTATACCTTACTTAGCGCAAAGGCAGAGCCAGAGTGGCAGTCTCAGCAACCTGATTCTGTATTATACTGCTACTTTGCATCATGGGTAAGGCTCTCAGCTGTGTGTGTGTGTGTGTGTGTGTGTGTGTGTGTGTGTGTGTGT
>CABHPP010119528.1:13183-41572 GCA_902168425.1 Peromyscus attwateri
GCGCACACGCGCGCGCTCTACTATTGTTTTCCTGGAAGTCCTCAATCCTGTTTTACCCCCAGAAAGAGCAGAGGGAGAGGTGAGTGCAGTGGCAATCTGAACATTGTGCTTCTGTGACCACGAATGCCCACAGCATGCACACTGAAGAGCCATTCATTCAGAAGCTCCCTTTGAATGTTCTCTGGTCTGAAAATTGTTTGAACTTAAGTAGTTATCAAAGAAGCATTCGAAATGTATTTTTGGAGAGACACTTGAACTTGACTTCTCCTATCTGGGCCTGTGCGTTGTTGCTAATTTTACACCTGGTGTCAGTCCCCGGGGTCATCTTCTTTAAATGAGGTTCTTTCTCTGCTTCAGTGGCTTGAGTTTATAAGCGTGACATGGGAGACTTTCCTTGGTAAAATGGGAGACTTTTCAGCTAACCAACTAGTGGGTATTTCTGTTCCGTAGTAGACTAGGGGAACTTACTTTGTATAAATAAGATATAAAGGATTTTTATATTCACTCAGAAACTGCTCCCTGCCTGCCTGCCTGCCTGCATCGGTTTGACATGGGGTGGTCCTCAACTGAAACAGTCAAAGCATGCTTTAAGACACCTGCTTTATTATCTGTGGCAAACACGCTGCTTGTGGACCAGATTTCCACAGTTCATAGATTAGTAACAGCCATACTCCAGAGTCAGAACAATCACGTAGTTGACAGGGAACAAATTCTATCTACTTGATAGAAGAAGCAGTCTTGGAGAAAAGTAATTTATAAACTAAAATATTTAGTCTGAAAAGACATTTTGATGGTGTATGGGAAAAGGGAGAGATATATTTGAAATCTGAACAACTTAGAAAATCCAGAGAAAATACTCACTGTATGTTAAGATATAAAGTCCACTCGGTTCTTCTTTTAGATGTCAATAACACAGAGTGAGCATGGATGCTCTGGTTCCAATACGAGAGTCAAGGACAGGGATTGAACATTATGACTGGAGTGTCATGGAGGAAATATGGCCAAGGTGAAAAGCAGGATGGAACATTTGTCTGTTTTTTCCTTTCTTCTCTCTTCCCTTAAGAGAATTAATATGAGATAGTAACAGAGGTGTATATTCATATGAGATAGTGACGGAGGTGTATATTTTCAGCTATTGTTTTAGAATGCTTGATGAACCCTTCAGTTTGTGTCCCTTCTACTTCAATTTTTTGTTGTTGTTTTGTTTTATTTTGTAGCCCTGGCTATTCTGGAACTCACTCTGTAGATCAGGCTGGCCAAAAACTCACAGAGATCTGCCTGCTTCAGCCTCCCGAGTGCTGGGATTTCAGTTTTTTTGAGTGATTTCTATACAGTTTAGAAAGATATTTTTGATCTTTTTTTTTTCCTTTTTGTATTTTCTTGAGCAGTGTTATATGAGAAACCTTTTCTGCAGACTCTAAAAGCACGCACACACTCTAGCACAGAGTTTGCTCACTCCACAAAGGGAGCTGCTGACAGACTAAAGCAGTGACTGCCGCAGAGTCCAGGTTGGTGAACCAGTGAGCTCTTATTGGGTGACTTAAGGAGTCTGGGTGAGAGGTTACTTGCAGGAGCAGGGACTTCTCAAATGTAGCTGCATCATGAGAAAAGCCCACCCTAAGACCTCAGAAAAGCTGCATCTCTTAGGCCCTCGGCATCACATGCGTGGCTGGTCAGAGTCTTCCCCTATAAGCAGCAGTTTGCTGTTTCTTCCAAGCTTCAGCCTTCCCAGACCCCTGAAGTTTACTTCCTGGGTCTCGTAACTGCTTTCCTCCAACATGCTACTTGGAAGGCTGTTTAAGTGAGCTCTGTGCAATTAACTACCGTAGAATACTGTACGAAGCCTTTTGGTTTTGTTTGTTTGTTGTAGTGCTGGGAATTGAACTTAGGGCCTCACACATACCAGGCAAGCACTTTACCACCCGGAATACACCACCGCTATATTCCCAGCTCCCTAGGCTTTAAAAAACAAGCTAAGCCAGTTGGAGTTTTTCCACAGCCTTGGTTTACTTTTCTGACAGATTCAGAACTATGCATGTCTTTGTAGTCTAGCTAATAAGTGTGGTATATACAGTTTTGAGCTCTTGATTTTTAAAAAGAAGAATGGAAAGACACAGAGTGAGGTGTGTTAGAAATGGAGAAGCTTGCCGGGCGGTGGTGGCACACGCCTTTAATTCCAGCACTTGGGAGGCAGAGTCAGGCAGATCTCTGTGAGTTCGAGGCCAGCCTGGGCTACAGAGTGAGTTCCAGGACAGGCTCCAAAGCTACACAGAGAAACCCTGTCTAGAAAAAAAAAAAAAAAAAAAAAAAAAAAAAGGAGAAGCTCTTCTGTCTAGACGACATTAGCACTGTGCACATCTGCTCAGTGAGAGCTGCTGGAATTTGAAACATTGGTTATGCTCCGACACTGTCCATGCCACTAGATTGAGTCCAAATCTAAGAATGACAGATTAACAGGCAAACAGGACAGGAGCCCTGCTGGTTGGTTGCGTTGGAATAGATTCTCTTCAGTTTTAAGTGAGTTAGAAGAATCAAATCCCAAGGGAAACTAGCAATGAGTTTGATGAGTTTTCAGAGAGCTGTGTACGATTTCCCCCATCAGAACAACAGGGAAGAATTTCCAAGTGCTGCTTCCCGGTTTGTAGCCGCTGGCGTGGGCAGGTACTGAGGCAGCTCAGTGGTGGGCAGTTACAGTTCTCCTGCTCTGTTTTCACTCTGGGACAGTGGGGAATAAGGAGCCTGGAGTGGTGTCATGCTTGTAGGTTTGGGCTTTAGTTTTATCTTTGCTGGTAGATTGGCTCACTTCTCGAGACTGTTTCTTAATATGTAGGATTTGGGGTTCTGTTTCGAGAGTCTAGTCATGTCATCAAGCCCTTTCACATTTCCAAAGAAAGCTGCTGTAGGAAGCATGATTTCAGCCTCACAGTGCAGCCTTCATATTTTAAAACAATATACCTAGAAGAACAACAGTAGTTTGTTTTTTTTCTCTTCCAGACAAGAGTAAAATGTGCCGATCAGAGAGATTTTAAAATATTGGGATGGAAAAAAGCAGAACATTATTTTATAATTCTGTTGTTCTGGGACAACGGGAAGTTAACAGATAATGCCTTTATCCCGTGGTATTTATCATACATACATATTAACAAATTGATACTCTGTTTTATAGCTGGTGTTCTCTTCATAAAACTGCAAATATCACTGTCAATATAGAAATATGCTACAATCTTTAGTAGGGACTTAGTCATCTGTTTTATAATGAATTTTTAATGTATTTCTAATTTTTTATTATAATAAATGATACTTTGGAATCTCTGATTACTGAATATTTATAGGAACACCCTATCGTGAAGTGTCTGGATTGGGGTGGGCCCTGCTGGTGATGTGGTTCCCTGAAGTAGACGGAACCATGGTTCACAGGACACACAGTCGGTCGGCATGGCTTCATTCTTGTCGTTATATCCGATCAAGTTTGTTAACCAAAAGTTACCTCCCTCCTGGTACATTGATGGTTGCTACATCTCACTGTGGTTTAAACATTTGTGGGAGTGGAGAGTGAAAAGGAAGACCATTAGATAAACTGTAGGGCAGCCATTGAGAAAGAACTCTCTACAGATAGTGTGAAATTGAAGAGTTAAATACAATTAAGTAAACAAGGTCAAGGGGAGACCAAAAGATGTCACCGAATGCAAATCTTGTCAGAGCAGTCTTAGCAGGCTGAGTGGACCAGAAGGCAGAGGTGTGTGTTTTATAAAGCAAGCCTCCTCAGAGCTCCACAAAGTAGGTCAGCATCCACTTAGCTGGAGAACCTGCTTTCATAAGGGATGATTTTATTTGTGAACCAAAGCTGGATTTGGAATTGTGAGCGCTGCATGCACTAGCGATTGAAAATAAAGGCCAGTATAAAGGTTACAGCATCAAAAGGAATCCTCTAAACTTCCCAAACTGTAGAAATAAGTAAGTAGCGCTTTCAGCTGATGTTGTTACCCTAACCTTTCATATATAATTTTATAAATTCTTATTTAAATTAACTCTTCAAGTGCTAAATAAGAAATGATGCAATTGGAGTTTCCTTGGAAAAAACATTCAGTAGATATCAAATTGAGTTTATGGAGAATTAAGCATTTCATTTACTGCAGAAGTCAATTAAGTTATTGTTGACATTTATGGAAAGTTCTAGTAAATCTGGAAACTTTTATCTAAACTTGAAGCTTTGGTAAAATGTTTGTTTCATAGTAAAGTGATGTGAATGATTTAGATTTCATTTTATAATCAATTCCTAATTCTAGTCTTTTGGGGGAGATGTTGTATTGTTGTTACAGGTTTGTGAGACAAGGATTTGCTAAGTAGCCCAGGCTGGTCCCAGGCTCACCATCCTCCTGCCTCAGACTCCTGAGTACTGGGATTGCTGGCATAATACTTTAATTTTTAAAACCCTTGTGTCCTACTTAATTCTGGGAGGTTTTTATTAGCACACTGCTGTTTTATTTCTAGATGTTCCCAGGTGACAAGGCCATATAATAGCTCCTTTCGAAGAAGTATAAGCAAATAGTCCTAAAGATTTATTTTGTGGTTTTGCCTGGTTAAATCATTTTTTCGCATTTCCAGAATGATTGCTTTAGCTCATTTTTTCTTTCTGAAGATCTGGCTTTCATAATTAACTATAAATTCATTGTACAATGGTGTGGCATATCATTGAAAGGCCTTTATAATATTAGAGACTAAAGTCTCTATTTTAGGAATCTGAGCCCCATTGAATTTTATATAGTTATTTTTCAACCTGGTTAAGACCAAATAGAAAGCCCTTCTGGGCTTCGATCCTGTAGTGAAGACATGCTATTGGCCTACCTTAGTTAATAGAGCACCTTCACTGCTGAGCACCTTCACCCCTGCTGAGCACCTTCACCACTGCTAAGCACTTTCTCCACTGCTGAGCACTTTCTCCACTGCTGAGCACCTTCACCACTGCTGAGCACCTTCACCACTGCTGAGCACCTTCACCACTGCTGAGCACCTTCACCCCTGCTGAGCACCTTCACCCCTGCTGAGCACCTTCACCCCTGCTGAGTACTTTCTCCACTGCTGAGCACTTTCTCCACTGCTGAGCACCTTCACCCCTGCTGAGTACTTTCTCCACTGCTGAGCACCTTCACCCCTGCTGAGTACTTTTTCCACTGCTGAGCACTTTCTCCACTGCTGAGCACCTTCACCCCTGCTGAGCACTGTCAGGACCGGAAAGGACTGTGGGAGTAGAAGACCAAGGAAAAGAAGGGCTTCCAAGTCGGAGAGGTGCAGGATCTGTGTTCAGGGGGGAATGCTTTTGTAGTCCTCCTTGGCTACAGAATGAAGATGCCAGCCTATCTTGTAGAATTTTTTGGAGAGTTCCTCTGGCTATCAAAAATGATTTGATGGCCTGGACTTTGCAAGATTCCTGTTCCTCTTGGAGTGCTCGCCATGCCAGATGGACGTTTAGCTCTGTATTACATTGTCTCCCACAATTTGACTTGTTTCTGTTTTAAGTTTGTTATCTTTTAGTGAGAAATGGTTTGTCTGTTTCTCCGTCCTAGAGAAGTGATAAATGTCTTGGCCTTGGTGTAGTCTGTGGTTCTGAGGGTTTCAGACACTGGCATGCTTCCCGTGCTGGGCAAGAACTGGGGGATGTGGAACTCAGGGGAAAGCCAGTGTCCTTTTCCCTTGGGTCTGAACCTGAAGTCAAGTTTTTTCTTCAGCATTCTCTTGTAAATGTTGAGGGTTTCACAGACAGTTACCCTAGATTTGTTGGGAAGTGTTTGAGGAGAGGCCACGGGTCTTATGCTTAAGAGACAGACCTCCTGTTGTGCACAGCCTGTGCACGGACTTGGGTTTGGTATGCATGCCTTTGCCACTCTAGGCCATGTTCACCGCAGTTGGGGTTCCTCTGCAATGGCTATGAGTATTCAGAAGCCACATGGACTTTCTCTCTGGAAAATGAAAATGCTCATAATTTCCTTGACTGTTCAAGGCAGTTTAAAAATACATTCCGGTATTAGTGACATTGTTGGGCTTATTTTCCATTAAACGGTCTGCACAATGCTAGGGATATTTGTGAAACTATTGAACAGTTATTATTGACCAGTCATTAGCTGGGTGGCTTTTGAGCCCTGGGAACATGAAGTCTGGGGCTGCTAGGAGTAGCTGCCTTTGCAAGGCCCTCAACTGCTTCTGAGAGTCTGCAGATGCTTAACCAGGAAAGAGTAGGGCAGGGAAGATATTCAGTACCCACAATACTCGGGAGGACTGGGTGTGTCCTTGGAATTGGTGCTGCCGTTAACATAAGAAATTGGAAAGTGAGAGGACACATGCTGTCTAGCCTCAATCTAGAGGGTTCATTTGGAGACTGATGAGACGAGTTGGAGAGGAAATGGGTCGGGGAGAGTAGGAAAGCTTAAGGAAGCTAATCTGAGAAGTCCCTGTAAGTGTTCTCTCTACTTGGGAATGCCTCAAGTGTTTACCGTCCTACTGTGTGCACAGTGGGAAGATAACAGTGTGCACTGAGTGTACTTGGCAGAAGAACTATCCTTTTAAAGCACAAGACACTTTGCCAGATACTATTCCCTGAACACATTCTTAGGGAAACAATGTCACTCGTAATTTCCAGCTTTTCAACTTTTAGGTCTGTTGAAAAGCCTTCTGTAGTTAACACAAGAATCGTTTCAGAAAACAATCCAGCTGGTAGAGTTTGTTGTAGTGGGAGACAAAGTGAACAGAGACTGTTGAACATGATTGATAATTTGAAAAAGGATAAAAAAAGACATGAGCACCACCAAACCCTCCTGAAACTCACTGCTTACAGAGCTCAGCTGTTTCGTCCGCTTTCCTATATAGACTCAGTCTTTGACAACAACCTTATAAAGGAAATATGTTATTGTTACTGTACCCATTTTAAAGATTAGCAATCTGAAGCCCAGACAGTAGGGCAAGCAGAGGAGATGCTGGGACCAAAGCCACATGTCAAAGCTATGTTGCCTTTATATGAAGCTCTGCTTTGAGCTTTTTAAAATTTTTTTAATGATTGTTATAAAAGTAGTATGTGTTTATTAAAGAAATCAGTGGCAGAAAAATGGGAACACACTCAGGATTATCAAATATAACCTAGCTAGTCTGTGTCTTCCCACTTTTTTCTGCAGTGCTGTGCATTAGTCAAGGATTGTGGTGGCATCTGTTACGTTTGTGTGCATCCTTCTGTTAGGGTCTTCCTTAGAGCATAGGCCTTTGATTGTTACACCACCGGTTAAGTATTTTAATGAACACAGTCTTGGTTAGGGTTTTTATTGCTCTGAAGAGATACCATGACCATGGCAACTCTTATAAGGAAAACATGTAATTGGGGGGTGGCTTACTTACAGTTTCAGAGGTTCAGTCCATTATGATCATGAAGGGGAGCATGGCAGCATGCAGGCAGACATGGTGCTGGAGCTGAGAATGCTACATCTCCCAGGCAACAGGAAGTCAACTGACTGTGACACTGAGTGAAGCTTGAGAAAAAAGAGACCTCAAAGCCTGCCCCCACAGTGACACACTTCCAACATATGTGTGGCCCAGATTAAAGGTATTTCCTCCAGCCTCAAGGTCTGGATTAAAGGAGTGTGTCATCTAGCCTCTTCCAACAAGACCACACCTCCTAATAGTGCCACTCCCTTTGGGGGGCATTTTCTTTCAAACCACCACAAACACATACACTGGACTTACACCCCCTCTATACATTCAACTATTGGCAAGTTCTTTGACTTTTATAGAACCAATTCCTTTTTTCTAGATGAGAGGTGGATCAAATCCTCTTTTTTCAAATGATGGGGGTCTACAGAAGTGTCGGGGGACTGAGGATAGAAAGATCAGGTGAGCCTTGGCCCTGGGTTCTGCCTGTGTGTCAACCCAGTCAGCCGCAGTGGTGTCTTTTCTATTTTAGAGTTCACACATGTTTGGAATAAGTGAACTAGTAACTTTTTGGGCAAAAAACCTTGTAAAATTATTAGACCAGATGATCTTAAGATCAGCATTTCTGTGATACCTAAGTTGTCCCATATTGTGCACATTTTCAGCATTCCTCACCAGAGAGATTTGTGGATTAAACAAGTTTGCCAGACTCTTTCATATTATGTCATGGAAGTATTTATCTAAATACAAAGAGAATCAGTGGTCTCTGCTGAGCAGGGTCCAGAGTCTGTTGAGTTATTCCTAATAAGTACTCCCTGGGAGATCCATCCACTGCTGTCCCTAGCCTTCTACATTTTCAGATCCAATTTAGTGATCTGTCATGGAAGACTTATGACCAAGGAATTGGCAATGCTTGAAACTAACACATTTGAAACAGGGGTTACCAGTCACTGCCCTTCCGCTTCTGTTGTACACCTTGAGCCTCTTTGCATTTTGAAGGAACTGATCTGGAAGTCCCATGATCCTGACCTTTTCTTTTCCTCCCACAGAAGGAAGAATCCTGTTCAGAAATGAGGCCAATTAATGTTCAGACACTGCTACACGAAGTGCTTTAAACTGCCCTGACCATCTTGCCAAATGAGTCTCTGCTCATGAGACCCAACAAGATGACCTGGCCCAGGAGGGATAGTGCCCTGCTCTGTACGAACAGTGACTGCTGACGTCTAAGAGCAAGTTGGGGGTACTGCGTTTTGTCTGCCAGTACCATGAAGGAAGTGGTTTATTGGTCACCCAAGAAGGTGGCAGACTGGCTGCTGGAGAATGCTATGCCAGAATACTGTGAACCTCTAGAACATTTCACAGGCCAGGACTTGATCAACCTAACCCAAGAGGATTTCAAAAAACCCCCACTGTGCCGAGTCTCCTCTGACAACGGGCAGCGGCTCTTAGACATGATCGAGACCCTGAAGATGGAGCATCATATGGAAGCGCACAAGAATGGCCACGCCAACGGGCATCTCAGTGTCGGCGTTGACATTCCCAACCCTGAGGGCAGCTTCAGCATCAAGATTAAGCCCAATGGAATGCCAAATGGGTATAGGAAAGAGATGATAAAAATCCCCATGCCAGAACCAGAGCGCTCCCAGTACCCCATGGAGTGGGGCAAGACTTTTCTGGCCTTTCTTTATGCACTTTCCTGTTTTGTTCTCACTACAGTGATGATCTCGGTCGTCCATGAACGAGTACCTCCTAAGGAGGTGCAGCCTCCACTACCGGACACGTTTTTTGACCATTTTAACCGGGTGCAGTGGGCCTTTTCTATTTGCGAAATTAACGGCATGATCCTTGTAGGACTCTGGTTAATTCAGTGGCTGCTCTTAAAATACAAGTAAGTAGAGTAAACATAGTCTTAAGATCCAGAAATGATGGGTTTGCATTTAGCTATCTAGTTACCGTTTGGAAATGAAATTTAGCCAAGTGGTGAAATCGAGGCATATTAATTAGTTTTGAAACCACACACACCATGGGACTAACTAAAGCTCCTACAGCTTTGAGAGAATATTGTTTGTTGCCCGTTTGATACAAGATTCCTCTAGAATTAAGGCCATGAGTGATGGTGGTCTGTTTTCAGGTAATAGGAAAGAAAACACTCAGACATCTTCAGAGAGTAAAGGCTGTTGAATAACTGGAGGTGGAGGTGTGGAGGGTATGGGGGTGATGATAAGGCTGCCTAGTCTTGGTTGTTATTTACTCAGGTGAATGTTGGCAGTTGGCCTATGTGCTGTGAATGGTGGGATAGGCCCGTCCCATGACACACACACCCCACCCGCAGCCAGACCCAGAACCTTATCAGTATGTATTCACAGTTTTGGCATGTAGAGTTCACGCAGCTATTTTATAATGACTTTGGTTGGGGAAAATTGATATCTCATTTAATTTAAGCAGGTAGAATGTGGTACAACCTATATGATCCCATCTTATAGAATGTGTAGCACTTAAAACCGTGGGTGGCTATCTTTGAGTGTCTCAGTTAGTATGTATTTAGTTTCAGTTGGAGCCAAAGTGATTCTCATGTCCCAAGCTCTATCACAGCAGGGATCATCTAAAGCGAGCTATTTCCTTAGATGAACAGCTTCCCTTGGCTTTAATTAATTGCCCTTGTTCTTGGTGTCTGGTTTTCTTCTGAGCGGAACATCTGTGGCTTCCCTGTATGCAGTGGGGAATGACCATTTCTCCCTATCCAATGGGCTTGGGAGCTCCAGTAGGTGGTACCACTGTGCCCTGGCCACAGCCCAAGCTCACTGCCATTGCCCCGGGGGCACCATAACCAAATCTACATAGTGAGCAGGGCCATGCCTGGGACTGAGGCGGGGCTGGGGCTGCTTCCCTGTAAACCTGGAACTGTCACTCTGGGGCAGCTTCTGATGATGGAGCCACCAGCTGTTTTGAGTTTCTCTCTGGCAGACTGAGTTGCCTGAGCCAAAGGATGGCTGGATATTAAAGCATCTCCCATCAAGATAAGAAAATGCAGGTGGAGTGTTTCTGTTGAATTTGTCTCTGAGTGTTTACCTGGTGTTGGATAAACTTTCTCAGTTCATGAAGTCAGACATGTAGAAAGGGGAGGGTACCCGCTGACCTCACCATGGGGACTACCATCTTCGCTTTGGGAAAGTCTCTGACCTAGCCAAGTGTTTACTTGGGGCTAGTTTGACAATTTTGTAGCTTAAGTAGAATTTGAAATGGAACTGATGGCCTCTGCTATCCAGTTGAAAGAAAAAAAAAATGTTGTTGCTTTGGTTTTGAGAGGACTCAGCTTCAGAAGTCACAGTGATGTGTGGAATTCCTTGCATACTTTCTGTTGACCAACAACACTAGTCCCGCTTCTCACTTAGGAACATTTGGACTTTTCCACCTTTCTCCCCCAAAAGCCCACTGAAGATAGTTCCCAGGCTTTTCCTTTACAGAGGGAAGGGCAGCTCAAATTAAGCTTCTTAAGGGTTTTTTTGGTTTGTTTTTTTTTTTCCCTTAAAATTTGTTTTTGTGAGTTCACTTTCTGGCTTTTCATCAAAATTCATATACACAGGCAAACTTATTGCCCCAGAATATAACTCAGTAAGTCAGACTTATTGCAGAATTGAGATGTTTTATGATTTCAATCTTGTTCTGAGGAAACTTCCTAATCATAGGAATAATTTCTACCAGGGAATTTTTCCAAAATCTATTTTTCTTTAAATTTTCTAATTTGGTATTGTCCTGGTACTTACTGCCAATCCTGTAGTAATTTACTTATTTAAATTGTTCAACAGCAATAAACCAGTTGGAATGTCTTCTACAAAGCTAATTCAGTGCTGGAGCAGGCGGCCTGGGTTCTAGCCCCAGCTGTGGCTTTACATGCTAGTTGGCTTAAATGAACTTTTCCAACTCAGGAGCCTTGTTCTCACAGAAAAAAATAACAGCTTCTAGGTCAAGGTTTCTATTGTCCTAGAAAACTTTTAAATTGGCCCTAACATTGCTGGGTAAGCCACTGGGATGGAATTGGATTAGTCAGGTAATTTTAGCTTGAATGCAACCAGCTAAGGATTCTTTAAGGACCTTACTCTATTTCTACCTTTGGAAGTAGACTGTTGTCCTAAGCATCCCCACCCTGTCTGTCTGTGACCTCTCCAGTGTATGTGGCACTCCAGGTATGAAAGATTGAGAGGGTGCAGACTGATGCAGCATGAAGTGCATGCTGATGAATATCATCCCCAGCTCTCATCACCAAGACTAACCTTCTGAACTGTTATACAGACACACCTCCCCCAACACCCACCCCTGTTTCTAACTAATTGGCTGTTGCTGTGTGACGGTTTTATTTAGGAACCATTTCGAAAACATGGAACTTTCTGGTTAGGGGGTACTTTTCATCCCTAACTTTCCTTGTTTTTGTGTTTCACTCTTGTGAGTTTGGCCCCTCTCTCTAGCATCCACCAGCTGGATAGTTTACCATTAACCATTTTACTCAGTTCCTTAGAATTAAAGCTATTTGGTTGGTATTAAGATCCCAACAAAACCCAAATTCACTCCCCCCCAAATTATTCTAACTTTAAGAATCGTGGAGGCCTTAAAAAAGGCAGCCTACTCCATCTTCTTTTGTACTTTCTAACTTTAGAGAAAAGATAAAACTGTTGAGGACGATGTACTAATTGAGAAGTAGGACCACTGGCACTTTGGGCAACATCTACCACCAAGAAGTCCCTGAGCCAGACTTTGAGAGCTCTGAACACCTTAATGCTGAATTTGTGACATTCAGTTCTGTCTTATGTATACACTTGTCCTTCACTGTGAACTTTTTTTGGTTTTTAAAATTGTAAATAATGTTGTCTCCTCATTTAGAATTGGACTTTCAAGCCACTGACTAGGAAAAATTCCGGGGAAATCTCTGCTTTGTGTCAGACCTCACTGCAAACCAGGTACCCTTGTTTTAAGAAAGCACCATAAAGAGTATTCGCAGCTTGCAGACTGATAGAGCTGAGACTTAGGGCTCTGTGTGTGGCTCCCAGCTAACACGGTGGCACCCCTGCATGTTTCCTGTGGCCCCACCCTGTCAGGACCTTGACAGAGAAGGTGGCACCGAGGTTTCCAAGTCAAGTTTTCTTATTAGAGCAAATGTAAGACCAAGTGTGGTGATCAGGGTGCCTCAGACTCTGCTGGACCAAAACCAGACTTGTGAGCTGTGTTTTCCAAGTTGTTTTTTCCCCTTCTCTGGCCAGTGGCATTTTCTAGAAACACAGAACAGCTCAGTTGGTATTGTCTAAATAATGAGTTTGGTCAGTTCTAATTCTGTTTTTAGGCGTGTTTCCTCCTTTCATTTCTGATTGGGGATCCACACTGTGGAATCTGATGAAGACCCAACTTCTCTGCTTTGAAGCTCAGGGCTCTTCACAATAGAGTTTAAGTCTGACCTGTTTTACCTGCCGCTACTCCAGTTCTCTGTAAATGCCTTAAGCTCATAGCACACACTTTCCAATTCTTTTAATTCTACATGTGTCTCCTCTAGTGGTAGCTTTTTGTTTTGTTTTGTTATTTAATTTTCCTTAAAGGAGAAAATGATGCCATGCTCATCACTCCCACTTGTATCCTGATGTCTGTGACAGAGCCTGGCACGTATAAATACAGTGTGATCATTTAAAATCTGTCCATTCATTCCACTTGGAGTTCACTGAGCAGCCTACTGTATGCCAGCGGTGCTAGGGCCTGGGGCATGCTGCAGGGACGAGAGTGACGTGAAGTGATTAGTCTGGGCAGAGTGAGGCAGTCAGTGAACAGCTGAGGATATGACATCAGCTAGTGTAAGGGAGCTAGAGACTGTGAGTCAGCATGAGGGTTCGGGAGTGTTGGAAATAGGGCAGCACTGATCCTTTCAGATTGGGTAATTATGAAAGGCCACTGATGAGACAGCAGTTCAGCAGACACGTGAATCAGATGAAAGACAATCCCAAGTAGGTATTTGAGAAAGAATGTTCCAGATAGGAGACATAGCAAGTGTTTGGAGGGTGTGTTTATTTCCGTAGCTTAGTTGAACCCCAAAGTATTTATAATGGCCCAGTAAGCTGGAGGAGAGCTGTGATACACACACACACACACACACACACACACACACACATATATATGTATATATCCAGTGAGATACAGACGGGGTCTCAAATGGAACCAGTAGAGTGTGGATTTAATGTCAAGCGTGATAAACCACTGACATGATACAAACACACTTACGTTGTAGAAGAATTATGTAGGGTCAGCAAGATGCTCAATTACGGCATTTACTACCAAGCTTTAAAACTGGAGTTTGGATCTCAGAATCCATATAGTTGAAGAAGAGAACCAACCCCCACAAGTTGTCCTATGACCTACACACACACACACACACACACACACACACACACACACACACCAGATAGATAAATAAATATGATATGGCTGCT
The DNA here is from genome assembly GCA_902168425.1 of Peromyscus attwateri. Classification (NCBI taxonomy): domain Eukaryota; kingdom Metazoa; phylum Chordata; class Mammalia; order Rodentia; family Cricetidae; genus Peromyscus; species Peromyscus attwateri. The sequence goes on from CABHPP010119528.1 coordinate 27,058, forward strand.
TTGTAGATAATAGGATAACAAGAGTTGAATCCAGAGAATTATTCGTGACACCCATTGCCATAGTGAACAAAACTGGTTTTTGTTATAGTTTATTTCTCACACAAAGCCTTGGAGCTGCCCATGAAGCCCTGATTTTTATGTTATTTGAAGAGAGAGATTCCACTAATTCAGGGGTACTCACAGCTGTGCTTGAATATATTTTCTTTGGAAGAAAGTCAAGTAGTCTATACAAACATTGCAGCTTGGATGGAAAGGTATCCTGGCAGTCGGGAGCCAAGGAAGACCACAAAGTCACTGTAAGCATAGCGGCTTACCGCCCTGCTCCAGGGAAAGAGTTCCCACTGCAAGTGTCACAGCTCTGCGTCTGGCAGGGGAGCTTTTCCCCAGCAACATTGTTAGAGCTCTGCTCCCCTCTGATCCGGTGCTGGGAGATGTTACAGCTCTACTTACGCCAGTCCTCCCACACCACCAAGTGTAACAATTCTGTTATGCTAGGGGGAAGTTTCCCCCAGAAAAAGTGTTACAGCTCTGCCCTAGTCCAGTCAGCTCCAGCTCCAGGGAAAGTTGTTATAGTTGGGCTCCGCTCTAGCGAAAATGTCACACTGCACAACAAACCTCACTCGAGACTGATTGGCCAGGAAGAATCCAGAAGGGTGGCTGCCTCTAGGGTGAGAAGCAGCAGCAAACTGAACAGGGTACAGAGCCTATATAGGGTTTCTTGGGCAGGCGGGGGAAGGGGGCTTTCCCGGGTGGCTGGCTTGGGATTGGTGGAATTTTGTGGTCTGATTCTAGGGCAAGCTCAGGGATTATTGGAATTTCGTGCTGAAGGGACTTCAGGGATTGGTGGGATTCTGCAGCCTGACTCTGGGGCAAACTCAGGAATTGATGGGATTTCAAGCCCTGGGGTCCTGGGGTCAAGTCAAGGTCAGAGTGTTTTTCCTTGGCTCTTTTCACTCTGCGGTCTATATCCTGTACTGTTTTCTGTCACAGTTTGGGTGGTAGATATTCACCTACAAAGTGTAGAGTAAATCAGTTACTTCAGTGAGGGACAGATTGTGTAAGAGTGAACTGAATATACTAGTGGTGACCTATTGGTAGTGTAAATATTTGAAGAAAAAAGAAAAAAAACAGGTAGGTTATGGGGTGGACTCAAGAGAGCTTAATGGTAGAGATGCTTGAGATAAGAGAGAACATTACATCATAAAGAGCTGCAGGGTGACAGTGGGATTGGTTAATAAGTAGAAATGATTATTAAATGGGTTCTTTGAAGATTGATCCCAAAGGGAAGGAAACAGATAAGGAAAATGATTGGACAGATCCTGCTTGTGCCTTTCAGACATCTATATTTAAAAGTATCCCATGTGTGCAATTGTCCAATGTTGCTCTTCTGGGGGGTTTTAGGATGGGTTTTTAGTGTTTACCAACAGTATGTATCTGTGGTTAGAAATCTCCTTAGAGAAAACTAGCTTTTTTGTTTTGTTTTTAAGTATATGTGTTTACCTGCATTCCTGTATATGTACCATGTGTGTACCTGGTGCCTGAGGGTGTTGGATTCCCTAGAACTGGATTTGTGGATGGCTCTGTGCTACCTCTTGGAAACTGGGAACCAAAATCCATGTCCTTTGCAAGAGCAGAAATACACTGAGCCTCTCTTCACTTTCACTTTCAATTTTTAAAGTTTATATTTGTGTGTATGTGTAGGGGGTCAAGGAGTTGGCAGATGGAGCCGGTGGCTGAGCCCAGGATCTCACCCATGTTAAAGCACCTCCTCTGTCACTGAGCTACACTAACACCCTATTTCATATTTTAGTCTCCAATCAAAGTTGTGGTTTGGGGAGTCTTGTATATTTGCTGGATTTCTGCCACCATAAGACTATCACATTCCCTTTCTTTTGAGACTAGAATTTAATTTCTGAGGACCGGATCTTTGGGCTGATTGGCAACTGCTTCTGTCACATGCTAATTTAATCATTTAGGTCTGTTTGTTATTAACAGGACTGTCCACTAACATTTGTCTTTCATTTTGCCCTAGTTCGGTTCCCTCAGTGCTTATTTTCACATTAGCTGTCTATCAAAGTAGTCATTCCTCTCTAATCTCCAGGGAAGTTTATGACCACAGATAATGTCAGCACACAGTCCCTTGTTTTCTTGTCTTTGATGGTGATGATTAAGTAAAGTTCCTAAACTACTTCATGTAGAACATTTGATGTGAAACTGTTCTTTCTAGGTTCCTGTTCAGTAGTTTGTGTTCTAAGTTCCAGAAGAGCTATTTCCTAGGGTCAATTCACTTTATCAGCTTTTCAACTTATACTATGGTAGACCAGATGACTCTTTTCTACTTGGCCTTCCAACATCTTTCTCTGTTTAATTATTTACCAAGCATTATTGCAAAGGGTGTATACAGGTGTCTCAGCAACCTCCATGGCTAGCAGAGTGACAGTCTGAAGCAGTCAAGAAGCTAGTTTGGTTCAACACAACTCACTAGTCAATGTTGGTTCAAACTGCTGGAGTCTGACCCCTAGTAGTTTCCTTTAGGCATAGTTAAGCACAGCACAATTTGGTGAAAATGTATTCTGGTGATAATGAACTATCCTGCATGCACAATAAAGCATGCATAAATCCATTTGAGGAGCAAAGTAAGCTAAATACAGTAGGATGTGACCCATAAAGACGGGTTCTATGGATTGACTGAGAAAAACAAGCTTGCCGTATGGACTTGGGGAGGATCCAGTGAGTCTCCAACCACAGAGATAGTGAAAGATCACCAGGCTACTACCCACGTTGGCTCTCAGCCTTTTGGAGGATAATGTATTCCTTCCCTTGAAGAAAAACCCTGTATGTTTAAAATTCAGGTCTCCCTAGTGCTTATCTGTGAGCACAGAGAGCTCAGTGCCTCCTACAGATGTACTGTGGCTGCAGCAGAGAACAAAGCCATTCTGTAGAGATAGATTCTGGGGGAATTTTTCATTAATCTCATAGTAATATCTCAAATGTTCAAACCAGGAACACAAGTTTCCTCATGTCACTGCAATGGTTTTGACACCCCTTCCATTATTTGGTTGGCTGGTAAGCTGTGCATAGTTCGCTCCATCAGTAAATGAGAGAAGAGCTCAGAGTAGTCTTTTCTTTTTCTTTTCTCCTTTTTCTTCCCACTACGTGTAGCTGAATCTATTGTGTGTTTATTCAGGGTCTCTTATTCTACAGAGTTTCTTCCATTTCAAAATCTGCTCATCAATTCTAGAGGCAGATTCCAAAATAGCTCATCTTTGAGTAACAATTTTTACATGAATTATAATATCATTGACTCAATAAGCCTTTTAAAAAATAAATGGTATTTATTATTCTTTTCTCTCAGTGAAGGTAACTGAGAATCTGTTGGCTTGTCCACAAGAACATATTGTGGTGATATATTGTTTACCCTAATAAAACTTGCCTGAAGATCAGAGGACAGAACAAGCCACTAGATTAAACATAAGAGGCCAGGCAGTGGTGGCACACACCTTTAATCCTAGCACTCTGGGAGGCAGAGATCCATCTGGATCTCTGTGAGTTCAAAGCCACACTAGGCTACATGAGATTGATGCAGTCTAGGAGAGAAACAGAAGCAGGCAGTGGTGGCACACACCTTTAACCCCAGTACTTGAGAATCACACGCCTTTAATCCCAGCACTAGGAAGGAAGTAATATGGCTGGGCGTGGAGAAAGGTATATAAGGCGTGAGGAGACAGAACTAAAGCCCCTTTCTGCTGAAGATTCAAAGCTTTTTGGCTGAGGAGCCCCTTTTTGGCTGGACCCCTTTCAGCTCAAAACTCAAGACATTCAGTCAGAGGATTCGTAGAGTTGGTGAGGTGAGACATGACAGTGGCTTGTTCCTTTGTCTCTCTGCTCTTTCAGCATTTACCCCAGTATCTGACTCTGGGTTTTTTATTTAAAAGACCATTTAGGAATTCATGTAACAACATATGTTGGGAAGTGAAGGCTCTTTGGTATAAGCCCCGTCTGGAACTTTCCTACTCTAACAAACACCCTCTGGAAATGTATTTTCTTAAGTCATACCGTGGCATTAATTCCATGCACAAAGGACAAATAGAGTAAAAAAAGATGGGTTTGGTGTTTTTAGAATAATGCTGTGTGTTGCTTTTCCCCTGGAAGATATTTGAGTGTGGTGCCAGGATGTTCTTGCCAACCGTTATAGCTGTCATGTCGAGTCTGCTCCCTGTACTTTGTAGCAGATGTCCATAGTTCGGTCCTAGCTGCATGCTGTCTTGTAACCCCCTAGGTAAGTCAGAACCACCATATTGGAATAAATGTCCCTCTACCCAGCAACTGCAGGCCTGATGCCGCACCAAAGCCGGCTGGCCAAGCATGGCCAAGTTTATTGTCTCACTTTTTGGTTTTTGACCAAATTTGTGGGTTTCTTTTTTGCTGTTTTTTCCTTTCGATTCTGACCTATCATCTCTCTGGGCTCAGGATGGAGATGCTTTCCTGGGGACCTTCTCTGAAGCCCTGGCCTCCCAGGTCCTCTGTACTCCTAGCCTCCTGTACTCTTCTGCTTGGCCTCCTCCTCTAGGAACATTGGGAGGTGAACCTGTGGAGCCAGACAGTAGATTCAGTGCCACATGGTCATACCTGGGGCTCACCTTTTCTGATGTTCACCATTTTAGATTCCATGACCTAAATAGTCCAGGCCATAGAATTGTAGGGAAACTAGACCTCTCTAATTCATTAATGCCAACAATTTGACCAAGTTATTATTTGTTAGTCTTTTACCAGAGTCAAGTTAAAGACAATGGAAAGAATGATCTTGTATGTAGTCAGGTTAATAATGATTAGTAATGCTGTTTTAATCATATTGGAACTTAATCTCCAAGTTTTATGGTAATGATCCTTGGAGGTGGGCTTTTAGGAAGTAATTAGGACTAAATGAGTCAGGTGTTTGGGCTCATCCAGGCTAGTACACTCTCTCTGCTTTGCTTTGTGATCTCTGACATGGTAGTAATGTAGCAAGGAGCCCTTTACCAGGCGCCGAGTAGACTGGTACCAAGATTTTGGACTTCTCAGCTGCCAGACAGACCCATGAGCAAATAAGCTAAATGATCTGATCGTGGTGGTGGTGGTGGTGGGTGTGTATTTTATATAAACTTTTAAAAATTCAAATTATTCATCTCATCAGAGATAAAATAATAACTTTGGGTTCATGATGTTATCTGTATCTGTGGTTTTAGGTGGATTCATTTTGCCTTCTATACTCTAGCATGCCCCAGAAGTCCCTTTAATCCCTTCTCAGCAGTCCATCACAGATATCTTTTCATGTTCTTTCTCCCATGAGCCTACTAGTGCCGTGACGGTGGATACGGGACAATCCTCTCTGGTTTAGAGTCTTGACATTCAGCTACTGAGTGCTGTGGTCAAACTACTTACCTAGTTGTTTCTTCACCTACAAGATGAGAATGACAGTAGTTTCTATCCCAACATTGTTAAGATGCTGAGTAGAAATAAATTATAGCATCCCACACAGTGCTTGGTACTCAGGCTGCTGCTGTTCCCATACCCTTCTTAGCAGAGAGCTTCTCTACTCCTCCCTGTTTTTAACCCAAGCATCTTGAGTTTTCTTCCTTGATGATGCTTTTTACCCAACACCTGGTGTTAAATCTGAGCTTTCTTACTGCCTCTGTCACTGCTGCACCTCCAGCTGGTGTCACCTCCCACATGGGGTGCCACTAAAGCCTCCTGCTGATCTGTTTCACTTGGGTCACTCAACAGACAGCGTCCACAGCTCTGAGAGCATGCGTCACTCTTCTGCCTCAGGCATCACCAAAGCCATTGCCTTTATGGTGGCCTAAAGGTTCTGCTGAAGCCAGTGGCTCGTTCCCAGGCCACTGGCCTCATGAACTTTGTTCCCAACCTTCTAATAGGTCAACAAATGGTTAGGTGCACTGGCCACTAGGATCTTCTTCCAAGGTGTGTCATGACTAGCCCTTAGAGCCCTGGCTTTTGTGGGGATTCCCTTCATTCAGCTGGTACTTAAACCCTCAATGCTTTAAAGTCTCCTGTGAGGTAGAATATTGCTAAGCAGAAATGCAGATAACAAAGGTGTGAACTTCCTTTGAGTTGGATTTTAAGAAGTTGAGAAGGCATTGCACATATATAGACGTATTTCTGGGCTGGGAGATTGGATATCTGGATTCATTCTGCTATCTTGCCTGTGGAGATGCCCAAATGCTGAGTTCTAAATGTCCGTAGGAGAGCACTGATTTAGATTTGTTCCAAGTTTGGTCTTGCCCTTTCGTCTGTTTGAGTAGACTTTCTTTTGAGTGTTCCCTGCAGCAGTCCTGAGTTCAAGGCCCTGAGTTTTCCTGCTTTGCCTTCTGGTACCCTGGAGATCCAGAGGCTATAATGGGTGTGGAAAGTGCTGTGTGGGGGGTGGAGAGGGGAGGAGGGGAGAAAGGTGGCAGAACTCAGTCTCTAATCTCCAGTGATTTTCAGGCCTATTTGAATGGATGAAGCCATCTCAGCAAATATTTTAAATTAAAATGTGAATGCAAAAAAAAAATAGTGAGCATCTGGGCAGATTAATTCTGGCAGATAAACGAAAGGGCTTACAGGGCGAATGTGTGTGGACAGAAATGGGGAGGGGCCACTGGGAGCCAGAGACAAAGCCCCAAAGCACAGCAGTGCAGTCCTCCAGTGCTGAGTGCTCCGGTGGCAGTGGTAATGTCCCCAGTTTAGAAACAAATGATTTTTCTTTCATTGGGATTGTAGAAGGGTTTGTTAATTCTTTGAATAAAGTAAAAAAAGATAGGATGGAAAGAAACAGGGCTTCCTTCGAAGAGGTCAACTCTGAACTGAATATCTACAGCAGATTAAATGGCAGGCATTTTCTAGAAAGTAGAATACAGACTGTCCAGGTAGAGCATCACTGGCTTGGAGGTCCAACCTATAGTAGGAGGGTCTTTGCAGGTAGTGGGCAAAGAGTTTTGGGTGCTAAAGTAGAAGTCTAGAGGTTTCTGGGCGGTGGGGAAGAGGGTAGGCAAGGGTGGGCAGAGGCTAGAAGACTTGGGCCTTTGCAGTCATGGTGAAGGATGTAAAGTATATGCATAATAAAATTATACATACCAGCCACTTGACAGTTTCAAAGGGGGGCATTCTGAGTGGGTTTTAGGGTAATCTTGTTCAGGCTGTTGCAAGTAAATACCATAAGCTGGATTCTTACCAGCAACAGTTTATTTCTCTGTTCTGGGGGAGTCCAGAGCTGATCTACCTCTCCTGGATCACTCGTTACTCTTTGTAGCCATGTCCTCCTCACATGGTGGAAGAATGCAAGCTAGCTCTCTTTCATCTTTTAAATAATCACTTATCTCATTCCTGAGGGCCTGGACCTCAGGATGTCATCACTGGTGATTAGATTTTAGCATAAATTTGAGAGACCCATAAATACTGAGACCACAGAGAGAGACAAGAGTTACATTGACAACAGACTGATACAAAGAGAGTCACTGGAAATTTGGGTGAAGTGGAGGCTTAAGAAAGAGAAGACATAAGGGTGATCAGATAAGTGAGACGTGACACACTGAGTGTTTGAAACCTGATGACAGTGATAGATTTTTCAGTGGTTTAGTAATTATTGTGGTTATAAGGAAATAATCTAAATGTCTTATGGAGTTGTAGTCTGTAGGAAGTATCACATAAAACATGAAATGAAAAAATCTGGATTAAGTAGCCTTTAAAATCTAATTACAGTATAATGTATATATGTATATATATACACAGTATAACATATTATATAATATATATATATATACTTTTGAGACAGATTTTCTCTGTGTAAGAGCCCAGGCTGTCCTAGAACTTGCTTTGTAGTCCAGGCTGGCCTCTAACTCACAAAGATCTGCCTGCTTCTGCCTTCCTAGTTCTGGGATTAAAGACATACACCCCCACCCTTACCCCCACCTCCCAGCTAAAGTATAATAGAATCTTAACTCATGTGTGGGTACTCAGAATGGGATTTCTCACACAAGTTTAAGTATCTTTTTGTCTTATGTAATTATACTCCAGTTTAGACTCCCTGAGACTCAGTTTTGCCTTCTGTGAAATAGAAATCATAGCTATGCATTGCTGAGTCATTTTACGAATACATGGGGCCTGGAGAAATGGCTCCCTGGTGAAGAGCACAGGCTGCTCTTGCAGAGGACCCGAGTTTAATTCTCAGCACCCACAACTACCTGTAATTTTGGTTCCGGGGGATCTGATACCCTCTTCTGGCCTCCATGGGCAATAGGCACACATGTAGTGCTTAGACATATATGCAGGTATTCACACATGCATATTAAATAAAAATAAACAAAACCAAGTAAATGATACAAAGCTTGAAGGCATAAAGGAGAAACTTGACAAAATTCCCCACTTTTTATGGGCAACCTTTGACCTTATAATGAAGGAAAAACGGTAGATTATAAGTATTGTGATATCCATTCTTAGTTCTCTTCCACAGCCTTTGTTTATTGCTCGCCCATTTCCCTGATGCACTAAGAAGGAAGGCAGTCCTTGTCCTCCTTTTTTTTCTGACAAAGAAGCAAATTTCATAGGAAATTTATGAAAATGACTGAGGTCACCAAGAAAGTCTTTGTTGGCCAGGCAGTGGTGGCACATGCCTTTAATCCCAGCACTCGGGAGGCAGAGCCGGGCGGATCTCTATGAGTTTGAGGCCAGCCTGGTCTACATAGCAAGATCCAGGACAGGACCAAAACTACACAGAGAAACCCTGTCTTGAAAAAAACAAACAAACAAAAAAAAAAGTTGTGGTGGTATTGTGTTCCCCAAAATATTGTGCATGCTAATAAACTTATCTGGGGTCAGAGAACAGAACAGCCACAATATTAAACATAGAGGATAGGCAGTGGTAGCACACACCTTTAATCTTAGCATTCCAGAGGCAGAGATCTGCCAGGATCTCTGAATTCAAGGCCACACTGGAAACAGCCAGGCATCGTGATTCACGCCTTTAATCCCAGAAAGTGAGCCTTTAATCCCAGGGAGTGATGGCAGAAAGCAGAAAGGTATATAAGGCATGAGGACCAGAAACTAGAAGCTTTTAGCTGGTTAAACTTTCAGGCTTTGGAGCAGCAGTTCAGCTGAAACTTATTCTGGATGAGGACTCAGAGGTTTCCAGTCTGAGGAAACAGGATCAGCTGAGGAACTGTCGAGGTGAGGTAGCTGTGGCTTGTTCTGCTTCTCTGATCTTCCAGCATTCACCACAATAACTGGCCTCGGGTTTGATTTTATTAATAAGTACCTTTAAGATTCCTGCTACAAAAAGTCTTTGTTAAAGGTAAAGCTAGCTGTGGAGCTGCTGTGGCCCAGTAATGAGTCTCATGGATTGCATGCTCTAATCACTGAGCAGAGACCTGAATGGCACAGGAACCTTGCTCTGTCCACGATGGCTCCCATCATGTTGCACATCATCTCCCTTGTTTACTGCCTCTTGGTTGTGAATTTGTGGCTTGGTTCGCTGTTTTGTGTCCAGATCTATTTGTTTCTAGAAGCCAAGAACTCGCAGAAAGATTTAGGTGGTGAAGTCTATGTCAGAGAAATGGGTTGGAAACAGATGGAAAGATTACAAAACAGTTCCAAATCTGGGTGTCAGAATAGTCATTATCTATAATTTTATGATTTCTTTGTGTTGTTGTTGTTGTTGTTTCGTTTTGGTTTTGGTTTTGGTTTTCAAGACAGGGCTTCTATGTGTAGCCTTGGCTCTCCTAGAACTCACTCTGTAGCCCAGGCTAGCCTGAAACTCACAGGGACCCTCCTGCCTCTGCCTCGTGGGAATGAAGGCGTGTGTCACCACTGCCCGGCTTATAATTTGTTTAAATGTGTTGGCCTTTAAGACCTTGAGAAATAGAGTGATTCGGTTTTGAGCCAAGTGCCAGTGGCTGTGCTGGCACTTACCTACAGTCTCAGCTCTTTGGCCAGGGAGGAGAGAGGGTCAGGGTTGAAGGCCACTCTTAGCCACACAGGGATTGGAAACCAACCTGGGATACATGAAACCCTTTTTGGTGGAAAACCACAGTAGAGGCAAGTAGCATACTACCAAATAATATTTTTCTGTGGATAGACTTCTTTGGGCAGCCAAAATCCTACTCTGTAGCCAAGAGTTGTGTGTGTCCTTCTGCTGTAGATTCATGGAAAGAGACACATGTAGGGACAAAACACTTTCCAGTACTTAATTGAACTTTACAGTGTATTCATTTCTTTAGCCATTTTTCCTTTAGACTTTTAAACCTTTGTACTAAAGGCCAGAAACATTACAATACTGCTGTTTCAGCCTGGTTGTTGAATCACATAATTAGATTCTAAATTCTATTTCCTTTTTAAATTAGCAAAGTTATAAAGTTCAGTAGGGGCCTTGGGCTCTGTGATACAGTGCTTGCTTGTATTCTAGGGCCCTGAACTCAACTATCTACCCCAATCCCTGCCCCCAACAAAGCTTTATAAGTCACCTGTACTGGAACAACATGCTTTTTCAGCAAGTCTTCATTGTATATAAAATATTAACAATTTTACTCGTATTTTCTTATAAGCAAATTTGACAAGTAAAATATTCTTGGAGGAGGTAGTGATGAGCCTGGTATGCAAAACAATAGTGGAAAATCCTTATCTGTTAGCAGATACACTCTGTGGAGTGATAATCACTGTGGAGTATGAGCAGATGGAACACAGACTTTGGAACATAAAGGGCATATTTCTGGACATTTGATGAACACCCTGGGATTTGGGGAATTAGATCCAGCATCTGACTTCTTCTTGGCATTTGCTTAATCTCTAGTAATATCCCATGGACATTCCTTCTATGATTCTTTTTTAAGAAAAGTGTTTTTTTGAGATTATAATGTAATTGCATCATTTCCCTCTTCCCTCTCTCTAGACCCTTTCATACACCCCCTTTGTTTTCTTTCAGACTCATGGCCTCTTTTGTCATTAATTGTTGTTACACACGTATATGTATTCCAAAATACATAAATACGACCTGCTTAGTCTATATTGTAATGTTACTTGTATGTATGTTTTCAGGGGCGACCATTTGGTTTGGATAACCAGTTGGTGTGTTTGTCCTTGAAAAAGACTATTTCTCCTGTTCTCAGCGTTCCTTAGTCGCCTGGAGAGTTCTTTGTGTAGTTCATGAAGGGCTGAGGCTTCATGGTCTTTCCCCATCTACGTTTTCGTGTCTATTGGTGTCATTCTTGTCCAGCTCATGTTTAGGCAGTCATGCTGTTGAGACTTTAAGGGTGTAGCTTTTGACATTCCTAGGAGACACAATCTCACAGCAAGCTCCCTGATCCTCTGGCTCTCACAATCTTTCTGCTCCCTCTTCCACAATGTTCCTTGAGCCTTAGGTCCAGGAATTGTTTTGTAGATATAACTTGGGGCTGGGCTTTACAACTCTTTGGTTTTGTTGTTGTTTGTTTGTTTTTAAGATAAATCGTGTACTTTAAAACCTTTGACAAAGAATTCTAAGTGTGTGGAATTCTTGAATTTGGGAAAGGAATGCCTTTGTACATTAGAAGTACATACAATTCTTTGAAACAGAAATACTTTGCTTTTTAACTTAACAGTATGACCACGGGAGCTTGCACTGTTCTTTTCACAGTGGCACTTCCTTTGTGGTGTTCTTGACTGGCATCTGTAGTCCATAGTTTTCGCTTCTATTGTGGTTTTCACTAGATTTAACCAGAGGCACACACTCTCTGACAGCTGTCTGTGTGTGTGTGTGTGTGTGTGTGTGTGTGTGTGTGTGTGTATCTATCTCACAGGTAGTGGGTCACTTTTATTCCTCTTACTAAAAGAATAATTAGAATGAGACAGGACTTCATTTGACTGCCACACTCCCATTGGCATCACAAGCAAAAGTAGACCAAGTACATAATGATAGAGCAACCACATATGTGCTGTTCTAAAGGGAAGACTTGTCCAGTGTTCCTACATTTTCCTTTTTGTTAAATCATATTTACCCAGGCCAAGAAAAACTTGAACTCCTCAAGCCTAAAGATGTGATATGAGCCATAGGATGTGATTCTAGCCTATGGCTGAACAGGAGAAAGTTAGAGTGAGGGAGGGAAGGTTCCTACTTAAGGAGACACTTAGGCCTACATTAATGAAGTTAAGTCCAAGAAACAGATGGAATCTTGTTCTTGTTTCGATTTTGTAGCTATCTGTCTATGCCTCCTCTATATCGGGAGTTTCCAGAGAGCATTTCTAGAGTTGTTATCCCTGTTTTAGTTATTAGGAAAAAGAGGAGAGAAGTCATCTCTGAGGCAGCAAAGCAACAAGGAGCAGTGTTGGGGTTCGACTCTGCCTTTCATAGTTCTTTTCTTGACCCCAGGTTGCCTCTGCCTCAGTTCCTGGTGCCATGCAGTTGTCTACTGTCTGGCTCCTTAAACAGTGCTTTCATGCACATGGCATGCTTAGCACCTGCCTTTTTGGACCAAGTACACTGAACATGTAAATGCCACAGGTACTACATGGGCTCAGACTGCTTGGAATGAGCACCACTTGTCCCTGAATTGATGTCAGCTCAGACTTAAGACCCATAAAGCCTAGTTTGTAGCATGCAGATCAATGTGATTCGTTTTGGGCAGTTAATGGCTTTTTTTTTTTTTTTTTTTTAAATAAAGCACCACTGACAGTGTTCTAAAACTCCCCATCTAGATATTTTCCACTCCGATTTCAAGCTCTTGAGTTGATTTTTGGTTTGTTTTGTTGGGTCTTTGAAAACTTGAATTAATGAACTTGTGGAATTTCTTGACTGAGAATCTGCCCTGTTTTTCCCTTTTTCTAGGTCTATTATTAGCAGAAGATTTTTCTGCATAGTTGGCACGCTGTACCTGTATCGGTGTATTACAATGTATGTAACTACACTCCCAGTACCTGGCATGCATTTCAACTGTTCTCCGAAGGTAAATTATTCCTCCCTGTCATTTCCCTTTTTTATTTGTTTCTCCTCTTGCTCTGGGGACCTTGGACTAAGGCCAAGATGAAAATTTATTCAGAATCACTTTCATCTGGGAATGTCCCTAAGCTGTAGGGCCAGACAGCCACACCCTTCTTGGAATTCCCAAGCCTTGCCAGCCTCTCCCAATTAGGAACCAATGTGGCTAGTGTGTGTGTGCTGGAAGCTTCCTGTGGGGTAGAGCTCCTTGCTTCCTGCCAGACTATGCAATGTGTTCTTGGGTGCAGATCTGGAAGCCTTCATATGTGTTCTCCTCCACTGTGACAGAAAGCTGTTTCCTGTGCATTTTTCCTTTTCTCTGTCTTCCCATCAGCCCTTTCAGCAGAGCAAGGCAGGCACATTCCTGTCCCTTGGCAGTCCTCTGCTAGTTCCTAGGAGACCGTTCTCGGGAAGAATGTGGGGCCATGCATCTGCTGCCTTTTCTTGTATCCCAGAAGATTTTGAACCTGCCCTATATCCCTCGCTTAGTGTTTCTACCTTTGCACCAGGGAGTAATAACCTTTACTTTAGAAGAGATTTTAACTAAAAAATCCTTCGGAATGTCATCAAATAGGAAAGACTTAATTCTTTAATACATTAAAGCTCTTTAGTGCAGTAAGAAAGAAAAGAGGCTAAGTTCCTGCCTTGATTTCTTGATTTTTAAAAAAACATGTGTGAAAAACATATATATATATGTGTGTGTGTGTGTGTGTGTGTGTGTGTGTATGTATATATATATATATATATATATATATAAAATACTTTATTTTGAGATCATTTATCTGCATTGAACTGTGTACTGAAATAGCCAATTGCCTTTGGTCCTATCCCTTTCTAAGTCTCTTCCTGCCAAAGGAGACATCTTCTCAGAGAAGCTTCGGAAAGGGGCCTGCACCATTCACTCTAGATTTTTTAATGGCATCTTCATGATAGAGAGTTCTGGATCCTTTTAGTTTCTATGTACATTTGTCTCCTCTTAGACTTGGCGGACATTCCCACAGGGTGACTGGTTACTTTTCCAACTCTGTGGAAGATTCACTGAACTCTGGAGAATGACTGTCCCAAGCATCGTACTCTATCAGCACCCCTATTTCTCTGCACCCTCTCTTGCTGTGATCCTCAGTCCTTCCCTAGAAGCCAGCCACACATCTTGTTTTGTGAACGCTTCCCAGAACCCACTTGCAGTGCCCCAATTACAGAATTCTTTCATTCGTTTACTTGTTTTATATTTGGAAATACCTTGTCATTGAGTGTCCAGCAAGTCTTGTTGAGAGTGTGCTTGATAAAGAGAATGTTCTCTACTGTAAACCGACAATTGTGACGTACACCCAAGTGCAGTTTGACTCTTTTTTTTTTTTTAACTACAAGTCAGTTTTACTTTAATCAGGACTGTTCAACAAAACATGGTTAGCCATTCATGATCTTAATTTTGGTGTATGAATTAAATTATGGTACACATTAAAAGCCATGAGACATTTATTTTGTCATAAATAAAGCAGTGGGATTACCTATTAGTAGCCTTTTCAAGATACG
>CABHPP010119531.1:8174-47064 GCA_902168425.1 Peromyscus attwateri
TTTTTTTTTTTTTTTTTTTTTTTGGTTTTTCAAGACAGTGTTTCTCTGTGTAACAATCCTAGCTGTCCTGGAACTAGCGGGGTAGATCAGGCTGGCCTCAAACTCACAGAGATCCACCTGCCTCTGCCTCTCGAGTGTTGTGATTACAGGTGTGCACCACTACCACTCGGCAACCAAATCTCATTTTCTTGCTCTCTGTTGGAAATGCCTTAACTATGTGACCCTTTTAAACTTGTAGAGTCTTAAATATGCCCACAATAGGATTATTGCTACCTAGTCCTGCATGACTTCTGGGAGTTTGGTAAGTATTTTATTGACTTATCCTTTGTTTAAGCACTTACAGAGAAGGCACATCTGATGAAACAAGATGAATATGCCGGTTCTCTGTGTCAATACTTATGAATTTTTTTTTTTTGTATGTGGTACAGTCCTGTAATCTTAAATATTAGGGAGGCTGATGCAAAAGGATTTACAAAATCAAAGCCTGGTTACATAACTTAGCAAAACTATCTCAAAATATATTACAAAAGGATTTAGAGATATAATTCAGTAGTAGAGTACTAGACTAGTATGTGTGGGACTCTAGGTTTAAACTCAGTGAAAAACAAAACCCTGTTCTTGTATACATCATTCCTTAGTGATACTTGTTTTGGCTACATTCAACAATTGTAATGCTGGATTTGTTTCAAAAAGATCAGAAGTGTTTAGTAGTTTTCTCAGAGATTTGGTATTTGAAATGTACCTGAAATATGTATCATGTTTGTTATGCTACTACAATTTAGAATTGTCCAGATGGGAGGTTTGTAGGACATCAAACAGAAGTAAGGACATGAAAAAGGGTTTCCCTGTTGGGATGTGATCAGAAAGTAGTAGGCAGGAAGAAGCACCTTAATTACCAAGCACTGCCAAATCTGGTAATGGAAACTTCAATTAAAATACTGAATATTTGTGTGTGTATGTGTGTGTGTGTGTGTGTGTGTGTGTGTGTGTGTGTGTGTGTGTGTAGGTGCATGTGTATTTAGGTAAATTAGATACAGTGATAAAAGTTTTGTAGTGTCATTAAAATTAAATAATTTGGCACATTCTAAATATGTGGTAGGCATGTTATACATATTTATTATTGCTGTTATTGTGGTTTTAGGGAATACTAGGGACTGAAGAGAATGCAGTGATCAAGAATAATCACTTAAGTGGGCTCATATTGTCCTATATTTGACACAGTGCTAGTATTTATTGGAAATAAATTATTTTCCCTCGTAATAATACCATTAAACATATTAGAGAACTGTATTTTGGGAGATTAGTCATTCTATTATATTTGTTACAAGAATGCAGAAGCCATTCTCCATGGTAAAAATAATTGTACTCAGATAATTGAAATAGCTTCTCACATAAATAATGACTCAAGAAAAATGACACGCAGAGAGGAGATCTATAAGATTTTCAAAAGGGGAAACTGATATTAAATTGTAGTGATCTTTTCAGATATTTTAAAAAATATGTTTTGTGCCCCATCTGGAGCATTTGAAAGCAATTTATCTCTATCAGTAACAAGTCTTTGATAGAAATGCTTACACAATATTTCATCAGATTTTCTTTACACACCCCCATTTTGCAGTGTCTCACTATGTATCCCAGGCTCGCTATACATTCTCTATGTACTTTTTTCAGGATGACCTCAAACAGACCTCCAGGTTAGAAAATACTCTCATGGGATTTTGGATTTCTTAGTGATTCTATATAGTTCATTCAATATAAAAGAGTTCAAGAGCTCATTTCTTTTTCACAGTTTGAACGAATTTGTCAAATACGATTTGATGTACTGGAACTTCTGATAAACACATTCATCCCTAGGAAAATGCTTACTGAAATTCACTGAAGTAAATCTATTTCATATTTCTCTTTTGCAAAAGAGTTCTCTTAATCTTAATGCAAAATTAGACATTAATGAGAGATGCAAACATATTCTAATATTGAACAAAATGTCTAAAATAATGTAAGTAATATTAACTAAAAATCTACTCAGAAGTATTTGACTATAATTAAGCAGAAATTTTTCCCTTTTGGTTTCTTTCAAAAACCATATTGCCACCTTTTTTTCTTTTCCCACTATTAAGAGTCCACAATTGTGATAGAGGTGGAATCATATGCCCTGTATTACATGGTAGTAGCCATAAAAGTAGGAGAAAAGAACTTCAAAGACATTTTAAAGATTAAGATACCAATAGGAATAAACTGAATGGCAACTTGAGCAAATTGCCTTTGTAACTGCCTCATTCTTCTCAAAAGGCCCACTGAAAGTAAAAATGTTACTCTTTAAAGGGAAACAAGACAGTGAGAATTGAACTAATTTCTTTCTCTGAGAATATAAACTATACATGAAATCTTGACCTTTTGTCATAGGAAAGTAGGTTAAAGTACACATATCTGAAAAATTTTAAAATAGTATAGTTAGAGTTGATTAGAATTAGGATCTTTCTCAAAACAATGTGAGAAGAAATAATAATGTACTTGATTTATACTGGATATTCAGTAGAGGATATGATCTTCTCTTTTTGTGACAGTAAACACTGTTCTTGGTTCTGTCTCCAATTAATTAAGTGGAGAGAGTTTCTAATTAAACTCAGACAATGTAGGCTAATGAAAATAAAATAATCATGATAAGATATTCATCTAGAATTTTCTTTTGTGTCATACAAAATTTTGAGGTTTATCTTGATTGTCTTTTAACTGATGATTGTATTATTTAATTACAACTGTCAATAGCAATCATAAGTGAGCTAATGATGGAACTCGGGTTATTTTCCATTCAAGTGATTTAGCTCATATTTTTCCATTAGAATAAGGGCAAACGCTATCATTGAGTGGTTAATTAAGAATACAGTACAGGGCTGACAAAGTGTCTCAGTGGCTGAGGGTGCTTGCCACCAAGCCTAAAAGCCTGAGTTCAGTCTTTGGAACTCACATGACAGAAACAGAGAGACAAGCAAGTTATCTTCTGATAGCCACATACATTCTGTGACACACAAGTGTGCACATACACAAACACACATACATATACAAAATAAATATAGGCAAAAAATTAAAGGATAGAATACAATAACCTGATTACTAGGAACTCTGTGAATTATTTATTTTCCAACAACTAAAATAAAGACAGTTGAAGTTCCTAGAAGTTGAAAATAAGTTCTCATTCTCATGTTAAGAAGGAACCTATCTTTTATCTCTACAGTACTCACACATGGAACTTGTGATGTAAATCATTTAAAACACCTCTATTGCAAAAGGTGATGAAGAAATCCCATGTGCTACACAGGTCATTTAATCATAGAGGAATATGAAAGAATACTGATTTCTGTCCCATGATACAGCTTTCTCAGTAAACAAGTATGCTCTTAACACAAACTATCTACTAGAGAAATACAACCCCACTTTTTAGTCCTGATGGCAGAGGAACTGTATTAAACCTGATCAAAGTAGGAATGTTAAACAGACTAGTAAAGAAGGAATGTTTATGTTACTGGAATATCAGTAATCATGGCTGTAACTATGCTTTACTGTATATAGTTCATAATGAGTCAGATTCTAAATATATTCCTGTAATAGTTTCATGCAATAAATAAGCATATACATCACTACATGGTTTTAAAAATCATAGTACTGATCTTCCAATGTTTTTGAAGTGCTGGAGAAGGAAGGTGTAAACAAGGTAGAGTGACACAGATACATGAAAATGCCACAATGAATCCCATTACTTTGGATGGTAACTTTAAAACAAAAAAGGGGTCCAGCATAATACTGAATATCTGTAATTTCAGCAATCAAGTGTCTAGGGAGACAGATGACTGAATTTCAAGGCCTACATCGTTTTCCCTGGTAGCACAGACACTGAAGTAAATAACTCTCTACCAGTATGTGGCCACGAATATAGAAATTAATTCAGTAGGTCACACACTCAAAAAAAAAAACCCTATGAAAATATTAGGGGTTTTTGTTAGCCAACTGTCCAGCCAGAGAGGGAAAATTAAGATAGAAGAGAATAGGGGTTGGAAGCAGCTAGAAGTCATTACAAATATTTATGGATCTTCAAAGAATACTTCTTCATTCTTACTCAAAGGATAATTTTAGAAATGCAAAATCCCCATAACCTAGCTGAAAACTACAATTTAAAATGTTACTATTAGGTGTTTGTTGATGTTAAAATATTAATCTTTTGAAAATTCTAGGCCAGCTGGGACTACATAGTAAGACCCCATCTCCAAATAAGCAAACAGAGTTTAAAATGACTATATTAGCATTGTTCTAGGGGGCAAAAAAGTAAGGGTTAGGTGAAAGTCTTTCTGAATCCTGTATTCATTTATACAGTAAATATCATAGCAGTTTAAAGGATTTTATGAAATCCCTGGGTAAAAATAGCAAATGATTATATAAGCTAGTATTCTTTAGAAATTTAATAAGTACATCCAGTTTCTTCTTTGCCTCCCAGGGTTCTTCAAGGTAAAATCATATTTAGTAATCACCATGGGTATAGCTGACTAACTTTTGATTATTAATGAAACCAAAATACTTAGGAGTGTTTTTTCTTACAGAGTATATTTAGTAAAAATCCTTTATGTGCCTGACACTCAATGAGATTCTGAGTGCCTTTCCTTGTGGAATTTTGTCTAACAGTGACAGCATATTTAACAGACATTACATGGCACAACACATCACAGTCAGTTTTCTGGAAGCTAAAGTGGAATAAAACATCTTGAAAGAGACTAGAGAAAAATGAAATATTACTATTAGGGGAAGAAATCAAATATCAATTTTCTTCTCAGAAGCCACTGAAGTTAGACTAATGTGTTGAAAGAAAAAGAACTCTGAACCATGAATTCTATGTTCAGCAAATTTATCCTTTGTTAATGAAGGAAAAAGAAAGATAATCTCATATTAAGCAAATCTATGAGAATATTTCATCAGTGGGGCTATTCTTGAACTGCTACAGAATATACTTTGTGCAAAGATAAAGGAGATACAAGCGGCTAATAACTTTAGGAAGAACTACAAGCAAGAAAATGGAGGGGGTGGAAATTAATGCTAAACATAATAGCCTACCATCCTCATAAATAGTTCTTTAAAACTTTTTGAAATTTATGTATTTTCAGTATAAATAGAGTGGTTGAAAAATATATAAGGGAAGCAGAAATTAAATAAAAGATAAATCTACGATTATATCTAATAAATTCCTGACTTCTATCAGTTGATAGAACTGGACTTGGCTACAGATTAGTGATACAGTGCTTGTGAAGTTTGTACAAGGCCCTGGGATCAATAAAAGAAGAACCACTAAACAGGAAGTAGGAGAAGCAAAAAGAGTAAGTACTATCATAAACCAATGGGCTCTAATAAATACTTGTAAGCCTTGGCTTCTTCTATTTTGCTGGTTTATATGTTATACATTAATATTTCAGCCAAAAGTTACCAAAAAAGCATAAATAATTAAATTTATAAGGTATTTTTTTCTGATTTCACAAGAATCATACAAAAATCATTTAAAAGGACTAGAGAAATCATCTATTGTCTGTCTTAAAATTTCATTATACATTTCTGAATTAATTATATTCATAAAATCAGTTACTTAAATCTTCTTGATATATAATAAATACCTTGTCTGACTTGTCAGTCTAAATTCCGTGACAGATGTCTTGAATAAACCGATTCCTTGGATGTTAATTACATCCTCCACTTCAGGCTCAGTAGCAATCAACGTTATAGGAAATTTCCAGATTCCATCTGTTATGCACTCAACTTTCAATGTGATATGAGCCCTTGAACACACACACACACACAGACACAAACACATACACATAAAAAAAGATTAAAAAATACAACAGGAAGATAAGGAAAGAGATTAAATACATTAATATAATATCTAAAGTAAAAATGAAAGTAACTCTTGAGATCAGCAAAAAAGGGGGATATTTTGTTTTTAAAATCTAGATGACTGTTATTTCTATTTTAGGAATAATTTTGTAGTTAATAATTTACAGTATCATTGTCATTTGAGATAATGATTTTGTGGGTCTTCTTATCTACTCTGTACTTAGCTCCCAAAATACAGTAATTGTTGCAAAACTGACTGCAAGTTTTCTGTAACCAACGTTAACTATTAGTGTACTTAGTAAGTTATAGGTACATTCTGGCAAAGGGTCCAATAAACTATGTATTTTTTCCATTAGAATCCTTTTCAGAGCTTATTAGCTAGAAATGATATAGCTCCAAATGTTTTTGCATAGTATTAAAGAGATAATATAATCCAAATATTGAGAGGTAGAAAAAATAACATATTGAAATAAAGACCATAATAATACTATATTTAAAAGAGAATGAATTATGTTTACCGGACTGGTTTTCTTGGTGTAAATATCAGATTGAAAATTAATGAAATTAATTCATGTTTTACATTAAAATGTTTTCTGTACAAATATAAAGTTACAGAAGAGCTCAGGTTAGTCTTCAAATCATCAGATTCAAATTCTATTTCATACTCAAATTCACGTCTTCTAGGAGGTACTAGGAAAATTAAAATGAAAACAAAAGCAGGTATCAGTTTAGCTCATTACACATAAACTGAACATCAATTTATGTGCCAACATTATTTCTAAACAGGTTTTTAGAAGAGAAAATGGAAATTTTATCTAGCTTTATTTTCATAATGTTTACTATAAAACCAGGGATATAATACTATGAGTTATTTTGATAAAATGAAATACATGAATAAATATTAAAATACAGAATAGAATTCTCAATATCTTTAATTCTTTACAATTTAGGCTTATGGAGCAAGAAAAACTAAACAAAAATTGATAGTCAATGCTAATTATGAAAAAGAAATACTTTTACATGGGTGACATCTGATAAATATATGCAGATTTAATTTTTAATTAATTTTGTCCCTGTCGATTATGTATTTTGCTGTGATTACAACTTGTTATACAAGGTCAGGTGTGGAATCATTTTGGCTTCAGAGTTTGGATTTTGAAATCTAGAATGCTCTATTCATAACATATATCCAATTATTTTAATTTGTATAGAAAATATAAAATACAAATGAAATTTGTGAAGTAAAATTTGCCATTTAGAAAATGATTTAAGTAGTACATTTGATTCGTGTCAATTTTTTTTTTCTTTTTTTCTTTTCTTTCTTTCTTTCTTTTTTTTTTTTTTTTTTTTTTTTTGGTTTTTTGAGATAGGGTGTCTCTGTGTAGTTTTGGTGCCTGTCCTGGATTTCACTCTGTACACCAGGCTGGCCTTGTACTCACAGAGATCCGCCTAGCTCTGCCTTCCGAGTGCTGGGATTGAAGGTGTGTGCCACCGCCGCCCGACAAAGATTTATTTATTTATATGAATGCTCTGACTGCATGTATACCTGAATGCTAGTAGAGTACATCAGATCCCATTAATGGTTGTAAGCCACGATGAGGCTGCCAGGAATTGAACTAAGCACCTCTGGAAGAGCAGCCAGTGCTCTTAATCACTGAGCCATCTCTCTAGCTCCCTCTATTTCTTAAAGTAAGAAACACTCATTCAAATTTTTTTATAAATGCAATATGGCTTCAGCAACAATTCTTGAATTTAGAAGGGACTCAATGTTTAGCTCAGTGGCAGAGTATTTGCATAACATGTATGAAACCCTGGGTTAAATGCTCAAAATGACACATACACAAAACCAGGAAAACAGAGAAAGATGTAGAAGTTGAGTTCAAGTGGAACTTACTGAAGTTTAGAGATTTACCGTTCATGTCATATAAATCAATGTAGTAACCATAACTACTATTACTACTGAGCTAACTGCTATGTAAAGACAACAAATTTAACAGAGTTCTTGAGTACTTAAATGTTATATGGGAAATGAAAAGTAAATAGATCTTAATTATGAAGCAATCAGCAACCTACATTTTAAAGTAAATGAATTTTATTTACTATAGTTAATTACTATAGCCATGATTATAATTCTCTTACCATCAACATCTTCATAAATACTGTTCAATGAATTTCTTTTTGGATACACTACAAATTCTATCAAGTCATGTGATGGACGTGGGCCAAAAAAACTACCAATCATTGTTACTTCCACTTTCTCTTCTATCCGTTTGTTGGCCTGACATTTTATGACAACTGTAGGAGAAATTTTTTTTTAGTTAATTCAACTGTTAAGTAACATTATTATTGAGATAAAACAAACTTATGAAAATAAAACTTCACTGAACATAATTTAAGTTGGTACTGTGTATGGTACATATACTCATGTAATATATATGTATATATATATTTATGTTATTATATATAAATATCAACATTAAATAATACATAAAAAATAGTATCTGTCAGGGTTTCTATTGCCGTGAAGAGACCATGAATGACCACAACAACTCTTATGAAGGAAAACACTTAATTTGGGCTAGCTTACATTTCCAGAGATTTAGTCCATTAACATCATGGCAGGAAGCATGGCAGTGTGCAGGCAGACATGGTGCTGGAGAAGGAACTGAAAGTTCTACATCTTGATCCACAGGCAACAGGAAGTGAACTTTGTCTACACTAAGAATAGCTTGAGCATAAGAGACCTCAAGGCCCACCACCGCAGTAACACACTTCCTCCAACAAGGCCATACCTACTTCAACAAAGCCAAACCTTCTAATATTGTCAATTCCTATGAGTTTACAGGGGCCCAATTACATTCAAACATTCCACTCCCTGGCCCCTATAAGCTTGTAACCACGTCATAATGCAAAATGCATTTAGTCCAACTTCAAAAGTCCCCATAGTCTATAAAAGTCTCAAAAATGTTTTAAAGTCCAAAGTTCAAAGTCTCTTCTGAGATTCATGTACTCCCTTAACTGTAATCCCCTATAAAATAAAAATAAAAAAGATACATACTTCCAATATATAATGGCACAGAATATACATTAACATTCCAAAATAGGGGAAATGGAGGATAATGAAGAAATATTGGACCAAAGCAAGACTGAAAACTAGCTGGGCAGACTCCAAACTCTGTATCTCCATGTCTGATATCAACTGTTCTTCAGATCTCCAACTCTTTTCAGCTTTGTTGACTACAACATACTTCTTTCTCTTGGGCTGGTTCTACTCCTTGTTAGCAGCTCTCCTTGGCAGGTATCTCATGGCTATGGCACTTCCATTCTCTTGGGGTCTCCAAGGCAATCCAGGTTTTACCTTCACAGCTTCATGCAATGGCTTCTTTAGGCCTCGATTCAGGGACACCCCTGAAACACGCCTGGCCTCAGTGACATTGGCTTTCCTTAGAAATGGAGGAAGATTCCATAGGCCCCTTTTTTTCCATCCTTGACTCTAAAGCCAGAACAACATGGTCAAAGCTGCCAAGTTCTGCTGCTTGTTGGGGCTGGAACATGGCCCCCTTGTTCAATTACATCTTCATCAGCTTTCTGTTTTCAATGGTTTCCTTTACTGCCTAAGCATGGCTGTCCTGGAACTGGATCTGTAGACCAGGCTGGCCTCAGACACAGATGTCCACCTGCTTTTGCTTCTGGAGTGCTAGTATTAAAAGTGTGCACCACTGCACGTGGCCTTAGCTTTTCATTAATTTCTTTTCACAATTGTAAACTTAGCTAGGTAGGATCTTGTCCTTAGGTCACCACTACGTTTATTCCATTTCTTTATTTATCTTCTTGAAGACAGGACTTAGCTCCATTCCACATGCTGGTGATCCTTTTCTCCTCAAACTGTACATTTTCTATTTTTCCTTGCTCCATTGGCTCCTTTTCATTATATATCATCATTAGAGTTAACACTAGACTGTTTTGAGATTTCCTCTGCCAACAGATTTAATCCAAACCTCTTTACTTTAGCCTTAGGCAGACTCTCTGGACAAGGGCAAAACGAGCCACATTCTTCACCAAAATATCACAAAAACCAGTTCTAGGCAGCATACTAAAATCCTTCCTCTCTGAAACCTCTTGAGTCAGGGCCCCACAGTTCAGATCTTCCATGCTCCTATTAGCATCTCCCATTAAGCAGTGCTTAAAACATTCTGTTGTTTTGCTAACCCAAAGTACCAAAGTCAAAATTTCTCCAAACAAAAACATGGTCTGGACTATCATAGCAATACCCCAGACCCGGGCACCAACTTCTGTCTTAGTTAAGGTTTCTATTGTTGTGAAGAAGCACCATGACCACAGGAACTCTTATAAAGGAAAACATTTAATTGGGGTGGCCTACATTTGTAGAGGTTTATTACATTATCATTATGGCAGGAAGCATGGCAGTGTGCAGATAGACATGGTGATGGAGGAGCTGAGAGTTCTACATCTTGATCTACAGGCAACAGGAAGTGAACTGTGTCTACACTGAGCATAGCTTGAGCATAGGAGACCTCAAAGCCCACTTCTTCCAACAAGGCCACACCTACTCCAACAAAGGCACATCTCCTAATAATGCTAATCCCTATGAGCTTATGGGGGCCAAATACACTCAATCTACCACAGTATCCAAAAGTCAAATATGTAATATCTATAGTAGATGATTAGAGACTATATTAGGATATAGAAATAGGAACTGATATGTTCAATATCATTAATTCAAGTGGCAACTCTGGACACATGAACTACTTTTTAAAAATCTGTATATTTATTGTGGTACTCTCAGATCTACTTTTATAACAACAGTAAAATATATTCCTTCAAATAATTAAAATATAAGTTCAATAACCTTTAGTTTGTAATGACATTTAAAGTATTCCTATTTGGCTTTTTACATGTTCTTTAAAAATCAAACAAAGATTTTTAAATTTCAAATCTGTAAAATCTATCATGTTAGTGGTTATACATAAGACTACAATGACTTAATATTAATCTTAAATGTGATATATTAATATTAATTCATAGCATTCATGATCTCTCTATAGTGTGTATAGTATGTATTACATGCTAATATTTGTGACTATCAAATATAGAAGTTGTCAATGATATTATTAGAATAAAATGTTTATATATATAATTACTAATTATACAAAGAAAAACTGCTTTTTCATAGTAGCTCTGTAATACTATGGGGCAATGTATATGAGAGTTCACATATACACAAATATTTTCCACAATGTACTGTCATACTTCTACTACACACAGATTGTACACTGAATATAAGTGAAAAACTGAAATCTGTATTCTAAAATGTTTGAAGAACATTATGGTATTTTTTTTGGTTCAATAGTAATAGGGTCTTATGACATACCAAATTAACTGATATTCTCTGACACAATATTCATTACATTGCATTGGTATTACAAAGTTAATTTTATATTTTACAGTTATATATTTATAAATAATACATATTATAAATAGTCTATAAAATAAAAATAAGTGTACAAAATCAGAGCTAAACTAAAGGAGTGACATAGTTTGGGAAAATGTACAAATGTTTCTGGTTATAATTAAGTTCAACCTCAAGGTATTAAGTTTGAAGATAATGGGATCAATTTACCATTGATGTCATGTCACTGGCCTTAACTAACAAGTCTTTCAGAAAGTAATGCTTCATCCATCACAATGGATTAATTTCTTATTGTGTTATAATGTAACAGGTGGTGGAAATATTTTCTAATTATCTGCCCCAATGGTCAGTAAGTAGATAAGTCACAAAGTGAATTGGTAGCTCATGGACCAACAAAATTCTCCTGGGTTTTCAAGTAATCTAAATGTTACATAAAAAAGGAATGACAGGTTTTGACTGTGGTATAGTTGAACAGAAAACAGTAGCGTTATCTCTGGTATGTTCTCAAGAAAAGAATGTAAAGCAGACTGTCTAAAATGCAATAATATATGTGCATAAAATTTTACTCACTTGCTTCTCAAAAGGATTCTTATAAAAATTAACTACCAGCATAATTTTAAACTTGTAGTACATTTAATACCAAATACCTAATTTACTTCAGAACACATTATTAGTATCTTGTCTTAATCTGACATATACTAGTTATAAAATTCATAATTAATTTTAAAAAGCCAAGTAATTACCAAAAGATCCTGAGTCATAGAAAAACTATGTGGAGTATATTTGATTTTCTTTGTAGGAAATAAATGAGAAAGTACTCACAGGCTTTTAAAAAGTATTTCTGTTTAGCATGTTTAATCATGGAAAAACAAAACTGTATATAGTAAGCAGAACCAAGCAGCAGCATTATCAGAATGCCAACAGTTTAATATCTAGTTTTACTATAGGACGTTGGTCAGTTAATAGTGTATTATACATTTTAAACAATGTAGCACTATGGAAAAGACATAATTAACATAAAAGACATTTTATCATGTCTCTAAAACATTTTGAAACTAATTTAGTATATTTCAAATGACTTATGTAAGTGATGATTAACTTAAGAACAAAACTACAGGTTACATTCACCTGTGAATGCCAAAGGTACTTCTATACATGTGGACTTTTTTCTCTAGTTAAAAGGACGTACTTAATCTTCATTTTCCTTTGTAACCAGTGCTAGCATATTGAGGGAAGTGCTCTGGTAAAAGCAAAATTTACCACTTCTTTTTTCAAAGTGAGATGATGTAATCTAAGTTCAGTAGAGTCTAATCATTTTTCACTTCTTTATTATTTGTTTTCTTTCGTTGCTGGAGATGGAACCCAGACCCTTTCATGTGCTAAGGAAGCAAAGCACTCTACCACTGAACTATATTTTCAACCCAGAAGTCTAATTCTTTCTTTTGCAATAATTGCTATGGAGAATGAAAGAGAGGACTTTCAAGCCTTTGAAAAGCTCCACCAGAATTTCTTATGACATAGAATTTACCAGACCTACTGGTGAGAAAGAAAGTAATGTTGCAGCATTCTCACCAATAGGGGCTGCATCTGAATGAAGAAGAGATGGGGTTACAAGAAGGTTAGGGTCTCTTGGAAGTCTGAGCTTTTTTTTCTCTCCTGAGTAAAATATACTTACTTGGAGGATTTTTAGGGGGTAGTGCCTGTGGAAGTCCAATGATAGGGTACATCCAGTGTATTGCTTGAATTTCCCCACAGCTTACTCCCATATATCTATTTAGAAATTAAAACATGGAGATTTAACACAAAATAGAAATATTGCCAATATAAATAAACAAAATATTACTTAGGAAGTAATAATTATATATACACACATTTAAATTTCGTATTGTTATTGAAGTATGCTTTCGATGCTTTATATATAATTATTACATACATATACATATCTATATAACTGCAATTAATGAAAAAGTGGCCATAAATATGAAAGAGAGCAAGGTGGGGTACATAGGAGGGTTTGGAGTAATAAAAGTATATTATAATCTCAAAATAAAAAGGCTGTATTCTTTATTAATCTGAAGTTATTTTAGTAAACCTTTTGCAATTATATTTAGGAAGACAACTGTACAGAAAACATTTTCTTAAGCTGTTGATGCTATAAACATGTACGAGGAAGATTTAGAAAATTATTACAAAGTAAATCATCATGAGATGTAAGTTAAAATACAGGAGCTTTAGTTATCAACCTTTCAAGAGTATTTTTGTATTTATTGCTGTAACTAAATTGTGACTGAGAGGTAAATTATGTAGCAAAAAAATCAGAAAATCAAAAATGCTATTAATTGCAGGACTTTAAAAAGGGATGAAAACTTCAATTTTAAGGTGGTATCAGTTAAAATTAGAGCATACATCTCATATACTATTAGAGAAAAGGTTTAGAAAAACTGGCTGATTATTTCTGAAGATGGAATTTTCTTGTAAAATAAAATATTAAATACTGAGTAGTTGTACATATGACTTAACTGTCTCCTAGGGCACCACACTCAAAAGGGCTCTGTGCTTCTAACTACAACTAACTACAATTCTCAATAACTTTTTAAACAAGATTCTTTTCTCTGTAATTTTTCACTGGGACACTACGTGTGTGTGTGTGTGTGTGTGTGTGTGTGTGTGTGTGTGTGTGTTTATAATTAACTACGAAATGGTGAAATGCCTGAAAGAATGGATAAATAATTGAGCCACAGTAAAAATATGTGGAGAAGAAATATGTGAATATATGATAAACTAAGATTTCTATTTTAATTAGGGTTTCTAGATTAGCCAACTATAAGAGCAGCTGAAACCTTTAAAATTTGTTGTATTACTGAAGTATGCTTAACTTTAAGCTAAGCAAAGAACCTCAGTTACTTTCATTCTAGCAATGATATAGAAATGATACACCCTGGTTAGAGCAATGTTTCATCACTTGGTGAGTGCCAGTTCATTGCACTCAGACAAGGTGCTGATGCAGGTTTTCTTCAAGTTATTAGTTCTTGTTTTAGCAGCCAGTCACTATTTTCCCTTTGTACATATCTTGTCCACTACTATGAACTTCAACAAACATATTTTATATTTCTGGACATATGAGTTACAGTAGTTCAGATCATATAAAATATTGAGCTTTATGTTGAATATGTAGCACACATTAAGGAAACCTATCACATCAGGTTCAGTTAAAACACAAACTATTTTCTTTCTACATCATAAATGCTACCTCTTAGTTTCTGTACTTAGTTCATCAAAATTGTCGATAGTCCAATTTTCTTTGTTTGCTCTCTTCATCTTAACAATCACCATTGTTTTGTATAATGTCATAGCGGCAGGTATAAATAACACTGGGATATCTAAATGTCCATTAGGAGGCATCACAATTCCTGTAAAACACACAAAACCAATTTCAAATATTATAACATGCTTGCTCAGTTCTGTTCATTACTGCTCTATTCACAATAGCCAGAAATGGAAACAACTGAAATATCCTTCAACTGCTGAATGGATAATAATAATGTAAATATACATGATGGATGGAATTCTATTTACCTGAAAAGGTAAATGAAATCATGAAATTTATAGTTAAGCTGATGGAACTGGAAAATATACTGAATGAGGTAACCCAGGACCAGAAAGACAAATACCATCTGTTCTTTCTTATTTTACATCATAATTTTAATAGCAGAAAGTAATATTCTAATTGTTTTACTGGCCATTAGAATTTCAAAGTTCTTTCTAAACAAAAAACACATTCTGTTAAATTATAAATGCTTTATTATTTTTCTGCTAAATTTCCTGAACCTTATTCAAAGACACATATTATCCTGAGGTAAGAAATTTCTCCTGAAGAAGCTTTGAACTTGAGAATTGTTAAAAATCGATGGCTAAGGTTATGTAGAGTGATAAAAGAAGCAGAAACCTCATGAATTTTGCTAAATCTTACCTCCCACGGACTAGGAAGTGTGGCAGTTTATAGTAGAAAAGGCTACAGCACTGTTTGTTGTGCATTTAAAAACAAAGTATGTTCAGATCTTTGCTTGGTGCCTTCGTGTTGCCAGCAGTAAAATCTTTTCATTCACAAGGAAATCCAAACATTATTTAATAAAAATACTCAATTTATGAGAGTCAGAAGCCATAAAAACTTCTAAAATATTATATTTTCAGATTAACTAGAAAAGTCTGAACTTTACTAAGGACCGCCTAAAAATCATGCTACACATGGATCTTGTGGAACCCCAACTCAAGGGAAAGCGCCTGTTCAAGTAGAACTTATGGCAAAAGAAACACAGTATCATAAGACAAAAGTTTGAAAACTAATCATTCAACCTGTTGAACAAAATGAAGAGATTGGTGGAATGGTGACACAGCCTTCAGGCCATGGTAACAATGCACTTAGTTGTTACAACATCTACGGACTTATGTAATGCACTCTAAACAATTTCCATCATATAAAACTGGCAAGAATCAAAGCCCTTTTGATCCAGGTAACTATACTAAAACTGTTAAAACCATTAAAAATAAAAAGAGAAAATGAGTCCACTTAAAAATAGTCCATCTCAAAACCCTTAGATCATTTTAATTATTAGTTGCATACATACAGGAAATGTTCTAAGGCCAAATACTATGATTAATAGTTAATATTTAATATTGCTTTTGTCCTATATCTGAGCTAAGTACTAATTGTGTAATCTCTTATTGTCAGAAATCAACAAAAATTACGTGCTATTATTGATCATTTTAAAAATTGAAACAATTTGGCTACAAGTTTTTTTTATCCAAAACTCCTTTGAAAACTTGTACAGTTTACTAAGGGGTATCTTATCTTCTTTTCTCCTATATGAGCTCTCTATTTGTAATAGCCCATTGCAGTATGAACAGATTTAATTAGAGTGAAAATGTTCTCCAAAAATATCAAATTTGTAAAATATGAGTATCATTAAATTTTGTATACAGAGTTCTTGGTGAGAACATTTAAGGTGTTTGATCACTGTAATTATTTTCTTTTATCATATTTTTATTTGGGCTCTCAAACACTCTTAGAATGGTAAGAAATTTTTCTATTACTACCTTATGTCTATGAAGCCCTTTCTAATGTAAGAAAAGAATAATCTAAATGAGTGTATACCCAGAAGGTCATAAGTGCAAATCCCATTGTTTGTATACTTTTATAGAAATATCAGTCTTCCTTTTAATTACTTGTTTCTTCATATTTGAATATTTTATCTATTTCTAATTTATTCTAATATAAGCAATGAAGAATATATTTGATGTAGAATATTATCTTTAGGTGTGCTACTTTGGTTTATGTTACATTTCTTTAACTCTGTGAAGCTGTGTTACTATGCCTGTCTAAACCACCTCATGGTCTAATAATGAGCTGAATGGCCAATAGCGAGGCAGGAGAAAGAATAGGTGGGGCTGGCTGGCAAAGATAATAAATAGGAGGAGAAATCTGGGAGGAGAGGAAGACAGTAGGGGCCAGCCACCCAGCCACACAACTAGCCATGGAGTAAGAAGGAAAGAAAAGGTATACAGGAATAGAGAGGCAAAAGGTAGATGAGATAATTTAAGTTAAAAAAGTTGGCTAGAAACAAACCAAGCTAAGACTGGGTATTTATAAGTAATAATAAAACTCCACATATGATTTATTTGGGAGCTGGGTGTCAGGCCCCCAAAAGAGCAAAAACAACAAACAACACATATTCAAGGATACTGATATTTATATAGAGATATTTATTTAAAAACTATTTATTTCAAATGACTCAGAAATGACTGGTAAAACTGAATACTCTAATATTTATAGAACTTCTTGGCACTATAAAGATTAGCCACTATGAAGATTAGGAATGAAGCTTCCAGGATGATACTAGCAGTTTTCTCCATGTCCTATGACTTAAGTATATGATGTTGTCAGCAATAGGATCTAACCATCAAGTTCTGAAGAGTAATAAGGATCAATGGAAATAACCTGTAATGTATGTGGGGTGTTTTATGGGACCCTGCTGGCTAACAACTCAAAAAGATAGATTCATTACTGGCATTGGGATTTTTAAAAAATTTATTGTACTTGGTGCTTTGCTACCAAACAGCACCATGACAGGCTTGCTGCATGATCACACACACACACACACACACACACACACACACACACACACACACACGATAGCCCACACTCGCAGCATGTGACAACACATACTGTGCTTGTGAGGATAGTAAAGATGTAGCGTTTGCTATTTCCATAGGAGGATAACTTAACCTAAATAAAAGGAACAGGTCAGTGCTGGGAAACATGGGTTCTGAGCTCAAAACAGTAGGAGAAGAATGAGATCAGAGATCAGTCATGTTTTACACTGTTCACGTAAAAGCTGCACTGAAAGCTAAAGGAAGATGGTCATGGCCCACCACAGCACCTAGACCCTCCAGGGACAGCTTGAATGATTGGGTCACCATCTCTGGAGACAACCAGCTGTAACAATGGCAGCTCCTTTACACAGGTTCAACTGGAATAAAAGTCATGGGTCAGCAGGACGATGGGCATTGATGTTAGTAAAACCTGGCATCTGAACATCTGAGAGGAGACTGGCTTTGTGATTAAGTAACAAACCCAGCAACCAACAACTTGAGAAAGTTTACTGCTAGCAAAACAGTAAGCACTGATTTCTTTTCCTAACAGGTCCTTATTAGGTGCTGGCTGTGATAACTGAACATCAGAAGACTAGGAAGGGTTACAAACATTGTACAGAATTATCTACAGTAATTAAAAAGATACAGTCAAAAGGAAGACAAGGAAAGACCACATCATTGGGCACAAACAAATCTACACTTTAACCTTGGTGTGACGGGGCCCCAGTGTCTCTCCTAAGTACTTTCTATAGGTCAGAATGGTCAGATTTTGGTCCTGAAGGGGTATCCACTGCTCTGGATGAACTTCCATACATAGAATCCAGCACTCCCTTGGCAATACACGACAACACCATCTACATTGCCTACCAGTATAGGAGTTTGGGGAGTGTGTGTGTGTGTGTGTGTGTGTGTCTGTGTGTGTGTGTGTATGCGTGTGTGTCTGTATATTTATATTTAATAGTATTTAGTCAGGAATAATCAGGCTGATCCTCAGACACAACTGTGGTGATATATTGTGTACCTTAATAAAATTTGCCTGAAGATCAGAGAACAGAACAAGCCACTACATTAAACATAGATGTCAGCCTTAAATTCCAGTACTTGGAAGTCACACACCTTTAATCCCAGCACTAAGAAAGAAGTAATATGGCTGGACAGATAAAGGTATATAAGGCACAAAGAGACAGGAACTAAAAGCTTTTCGGCTGGAGAGTTTTCGGCTGAGGACTAAGAGGTATTCAGTCAGAGGATTCATGGAGTTGGCGAGGTGAGATGTGGCAGTGGCTTGTTCCTTTGTCTCTCTGATCTTTCAGCATTTACCCCAATATCTGGCTCCGGGTTTTTTATTAGAAGATCATTTTAGAAATTCGTGTTACACTCACCAGTTATGCTTAGGTCATGGCAAATGAAATCCAGCAGACCTTAGTTCAACACAGCAAAACCCTGCAGGGAGTTCACTGGCCTTGGCAATCACTATTATCACCTTGAAACTGTTCTACTTATTTCAAGTTCAACATGATTTATTTAGTTTTACAAATTTCAAAAGACACTAGGTTCAACTTATGTGCTCTCCCCCTTAGCACCACAAGTCCCAGTTCAGGACCTGGCTCACTAGGATACAGGGAAAGTACCACAGAGCTACATGCATGAGGGATGTGCTACCAGATTGCAGCTCTCTACTCATCACCTACAACTCTGAATCTGGTTCCTTGTCATTATGTTAAAAGAGCACCAAGATTAGTGTACTGGAACCAGCATCCCAGATTGCCCAGTGGCCGCTCTTCTCCTTTTGTTCCAACAATGGGACCAGCAATGACTTTCTTATTCCTCTACTCATTTTGTTTGAGTTGGGGTCTTATTGTGTAAAGCCCAGACTGGCCTACACCTCAAGCCTTCCTAGTTACAGGCATGTCCCACTACATCTAGCCATAGGTCTGATGTTTACAAATTATTTCTAACTTAGTATGTTAATGAATATCCCTAAGATCCTATAAAGAACAAAACAAACTAACAAACCCATGGAAGGATCATGAAGCCAGCTTCTGGCTCATGTAGTTCTCCTGTAGGGTCACCTGGGAACCCCACCATCAATGTCTCCCAGGTCCTGGATAGGTACCCTCAATCACTGCCAGGTTTGTTCTCACAATGCTGAATCTTCGTGCAATGTCCTGTCAACCTGATCTGGTCCCTGAAAGCCCTGGTGAGCTAGGGCCAGGAGGTGGATGGCACTGGGATTTTTAGTTGATAACTGGGAAAGAGATTGTATCCTGCTCCCCAATAGAACCAACTTTATTTAAACTGTGTATGTGTGTGTCTATATGTGTGTGTAAATACTTTACGAAGCATAGGGTTTCCATATGGCAGTTTAAAAGACACTTCCTCCTCTATACTATCTTCCCATCATGCACCCCATTTAACTCTCCTGTCTCATTGTTCCAGTTCCTGCCTTCTCATCACCTAAGTTCTAGTCACAGTCCCGTGAAATCTATTCCCTATAGGCAGCCCCTTTCTAGCTTCCCAATTTTTATGAGTACTTTGATTTAAACACAAAAATCTGAAATTTGAAGTCTATTATCCACATATAAGACAAAACATGCGACAGCTGTCTTTCCTTGTTCTATTCAGCCCTGAGCCCTGTGAATGGCTGGGCCTGGTGAAAGAACAGAAACCCCGTAAGATAGGCTTTTGTGAAATGTATTTATCATTTTCCTTCTGTGAGATAACAAAAAAGCCCAAAACATAAATACAGGCCCTTTGTAAGATTGCATTTTGATTATCCGTAGAACTGATAGAACTTCTTCTTTTGTCTCCTTATTTCCTAGATACTTGTGGAGACAAGACAACTTATATCCATTTGATCTTACTTTTAGATCTAAAAAATATATAGGCTGTCAGCAAAAAACAAAACAAAAAAATCAATCCAATTATATCTGACAGATTCATGTGGATTTTTGTTTTAAATTCTTCTTATACACCACATTCTGTATCTCCCAGTTTTTACTTTAAATGTTTCAAGTGCTAGAATATTTTAATTTTCTTCTAAGACTGAATATAATTTCTTCTATGCATAAGAAGCCAGAAGTCACTTTTTTCCAATCAAAAGCAAGCACTGTAAGAAACCTAATGTTTATAAAGTATAAAACAGGAATTCTGTTGTCAAGAAGGAACCAGACATTATGACAGACAGCTTAGAAGAATGGTTCTCAAACTATGGGCTCTGACCCATTTGGGGATTGCATATCAGATATCCTGCATATCAGATGTTTACATTCCAATAAATAACAGTAGCAAAATTATAGTTATGAAGTAGCAAGGAAAATAATTTTATGGTTGGGGTCACCACAATATGAGGAACTGTATTAAAGGGTTGCAGCATTAGGAAGGTTGAGAACCACTGGGTTAGAGATATTTTAACTTATAAAACCCTTAAAATTAAAATGAAAAGGATACTACAAAATTACATTAAATTTCCCCTCAAATAATTCAACTGTCCTTCAGTTGCCAGTGTTATTATCTCTCTAAATGTCCTCTATTGTTTTTTTATCTCATGAATCCTTCACCAAGATACCAAGTGATCTTCAGTATTTTTGCTCTGATTTCTTCCTAACATCTTAATGTAGATAAATCCTCAATTTTACACTTTTAAAATTTAATGTGTGCATGTATGTATGTATATATATGTACATATATATGTTATATATACATGTGTCTGTGTATATGCACACTGTAGAGTAGAAGATGAAAGGTAGGGCCTTGGGCATGCTAAGCAAGTATTCTATCCCTGAACTGTAACTGCATTTTCTTGAATTTTTGCTGTTGCTACATTTCAGTGTTGCTAAGCAGA
Organism: Peromyscus attwateri; assembly: GCA_902168425.1. NCBI lineage: Eukaryota > Metazoa > Chordata > Mammalia > Rodentia > Cricetidae > Peromyscus > Peromyscus attwateri. The sequence goes on from CABHPP010119531.1 coordinate 29,465, forward strand.
AGCCAGAAGTGCCAAATGACATGTTTTGAAAATTGGAAAAATTAATAGGTCTAGAGTATAACCTCTTATCTGCAGTTATATTAATTGATGACAGGATGTATACTGCTGCAACCTTGCTAGCAAACAATGTGTCTAGAACTAGTTATTAACTCCTGAAAATCTTTTATTAAAAAGGAACATTCTCAGAAACATATTTTTCTTAAGTGGTGATTATGATACTAATATTTTGTTTGAGTGGTCCACAATTTTTAAAACTGTTTTTGAGATTAGATTATAACTACAACATTTCTCCCTTCCCTTTCCTCCCTCTGTGTTCTCCCATATACTCCTCTTGTAGACATGCCAACATGGACTGAGAAAAGCCCATGCGGCCTTAACCCATCACAAAAAAACTATAGGCAACTAAGGAATGCTAACAGTGGAAGAAATAATCCTCCTTGGTTATCCAATACCAAATGGTTGTGGTGATATTCTATTTGTGCTGAAATGTGGTGATATTTTATTTGTATGTTAATAAATAAAGTTTGCCTGGAGATCAGAGGACATAGCCAGCCATAAACAAAAGTCAGGCAGTGGTAGCACACGCCCTTAATCTGATCACATGGCAGGCAGAGTCTCTGTGTGTTCAAGGACACAGCCAAGTGTGGTGACACACGCCTTTAATCTCAGTACCAACCATAGAGACCTGGAGGTCTGTACAGACAGGCAGTGATGAGGAAGTGAGGTGGTTGGGCTAAGAACCAATGAGAAGGCAGAACAGCAAGGCAACAAAGGCACAGGTTAGACAGGAAAAGGCTCTCTCTGTGGAAGCCATGGCGGTAGGGTGAGCTAAGGTTAGCTGGTGGCTCTCACTATTTCTCTGATCTCTACAGCTTTCACCCTTGTATTTGGCTCTGTGTTTCTTATTCAGTAAGACTGTTTAGAAATTCGTCTACAAATAGTCAGCCCTGTAAACATACACATGAGTAACCTAATACAAACTAAACTGGCACCTAGTTTTAAAATATATTTTAGCATGTTTATATTATGAGATATGCTTGTTTCACTTTTTAAAGCCATATTAGTAATGTGGCCTTTACTTGTTGATGAAATTGATATTCACTGATAAGAAATTATTGACCCAATATTTTAGTATGGTGGTTATTTCTTTCTTTATTTTAGAGATTAATAACTGAGTGGTTGACTTGAAATCTATTAAGTTTGAAAATGTATAAGTTTGAGTAGTTTCTATTAATTAACTCAGGAATCACAAAATTAGAATATCAATGATAATAACAGCAGTAACCACAAATAGAAATAAGAAACCAAAGTAACCTAAAATTTGGATGTGTTATGTTTGATGACACAGCTTTGTTGCAGAGCACATGCTTAGTATTGTGTGAGGCCTGGGTTCAGTCCTCAGCAACTGAAACAACGAACCAGCCAAACAAGCGACTACCTTTGTACTTGGACAGACTCCTTTGAGATGCAGCACTTCTGTCTGCAGGTCTATCGTCTAGACTAATACAAAACAGAACATTGCCTTCATCATGACTTAGCATATCTGTAGCCTAAATGATACTGATAATATATTTCTTATTGTATTAGTCTGGATTGGTTTTCATTATTTGTGGCAGAATCTAATGTAGCTCAAAAGTGCTAAGGATTTATAATGTTCTGAAAGAAATTATTGTGAGGAGTATTTATAGAAATTATTTTATCTATAGCTTTTAGACACATATAGACTAGAATTTTGGCAAAGAGAGATTTAGACTGAGTTGGTGAATACTATAAATGTTTTCACGGAATAAAACAGACAATTAACATTTAAGGAACATAAATTATTCATATCAGCTGTCATTCGACCTCCATTTAATATCTAGGGCTGAGCTGAATTCTAAGGAATGCACAGCGTCCTGAAATTAGAGCTGCAAGTTTAGACCTTCCCTGCCAAATCAGCTCCTGCAAGAGAAACATTGACATAGGTTGAAAAGCATGTCTGCTTCTAGATGAAAATTCACATCAAATTAGAAGACAGAGAGAGGAAAAAAGAGAAATTCTGGGAAACCCCGACATAAAGAAACATTCAGGGTTTTTTTTTTTAGGTCAGTAATTCCCCAAACACTTCAAAAACATACTGTTTAGCTAGGACCTTTTAATTTTCTTTACATATTGTCATAATATTGTCCAAGAGGTGAAGGGGCAAGGCAACAAAAAATAATGATATATAAAAAGGATATAAGAAACCTTGCTATTTGATATGTTCATTAAAAACAATATTAAGAAAGAATATTGTGAATGGAGGTCCCCTTTAGGAGGATAAATCACAGAAGCTGTAGATTATTAAATGAAAGTCAAAGGGCCAAAGATGGGCTACCTCCATTGAAGTTGTTTGTTAGGGAGGCACCTGGGGTTCCTTAAAACAATAAAAGCAATTGTCACTGATCCTGGATGTCTACCAGACCTAGATGTTAAAATCCTATTTTTGAAGACATTCACATACTTTGTTTCAGGATATAGAGAAACTATAGCTTCACACTTTCTGCATTCTGGGTAGTCCTCATAGTACTGGAAGGTGTTTTATATGCTACCGGAGGGAACTGAGATTAGTTCCCTCCGGTAGCATCTAGAACTGAGATTACTCAGTTATGGACTCTGTATGTAACAGTCCTTACTGGTTAGTCAAGATGAACTCAGTGGTGTACCAGTGGAAAGTCTTTTGGGTGCAAGAGATGCTTGTTTACTGAATTTGATGCCTGCTCCACAGAGAACAGTCGTATCTGGAATGTGGTCAAAGATCAATCGGTGGTGAGGTCATAGGATCTAATGGGGGAAGACAAGCTGTTGCTTTGAAAAATGGACTAAATAACTATGTGCCCACAGAATAGTGCTGCTGTGAGCAGTGGTCAGAAGTGATTGGAGACACTCAAAATTGGTCAAAATACTGAGAATAAATGACTATTGAATACTTAGCCATAAATGGGACATATCACCTCCTCAAACACTCCAGAAACATTATAAAAGAAGTAGGAAAAAGAATGTGAGAGCTGGAGGAAGAAGAGGAGACTTAAGGCACCTGACTCCTGGGCTGGTGTACTTGTGAACTCCTAGTAATTGTGATTAACTGTCCAAGATTTGTAGAAGATTGGCAGAACAACACCATTATAGAAGGGTGAATTATCCATGGATACTCACATCTTCTGATGATTTATATGCAACGAATGGTTTATGGAGAAGAGAGACATTTTATTTAGTGGTATAACAACTGGTAAGGTCCCCATTACCCATGGTAAGCCCAGAAAACATATACATAAAAAGTAACAACACTATATGGACTGAGCAGGTTGCATTTATGTATTTACATACGTAACAAAAATAATTAAAGAAAACGAGCTCATGAATTTGAAATAGAGCAAGGGCATATGGGAGGGACTAGAGGAAGGAAAAGGGGAAATTATGTAATTATACTATAATTCCCTAAATTAAAACAAAAACTTCTTGTCTATGCTCAGTAAACAACCCTAATAAAACTCATCATGTCACTCTAAGGGGACTGGAGTAAACATGAAAGTAGAAGGAAGCCTAGCTACTTAAGAAGAATAAAGGTATTAGTGGTAGGGGAAGAGGAATAAGAGACAGTATTATATACATGTCATAATGAAGCCTATTATTGTTTATAATTCATATATGCTAAAAACATTTCAAAAAAACAAAAAGAGATATATTTTATTACCTACCCAAGAATAAAAAAAGACTTAAATTTATGGTAAATGATGGCATTCCCAGAGGAAATGTTTTAAGTAAGACCTACTGTGTCCTTATTTTTTCTTTTGAGACAGGGTTTCTCTACGTAGCTTTGGCTGTCCTGGAACTCAATATATAGACAAGGCTGGCCTCAGAGTCACAGGGATTCAGCTGCCCCCGCTACCCAAGTGCTGGGATTGGAGCCAGGTGACACCATGTTGGCTCCTATAGTGTCTTCATTACTGAAAAATGCAAATTATAGAATGAGAAACAGAGCTCACATGTGTGCTGTCATCCTCTTGCTTATGGTCCTTAAATAATCAGGAAACTCTGAGATTAATATCAAAGTATATTAAATATCAGAAAAAACAAGAAGGTTTTAGATGATGAACTGCTTTGGAGATTTTACAACAGAGTAGGATGGAATTCATTCTGAAGTGTCAAAGCCACTGCCCAGGCAATGTATTCAGTGTTTATCTTAAAATTCAAGTCACAGCAGAAAAGTAGAAAAATCAATAAGGAATCCAGCAGAAAAGCTAGTTAAATTTAAAAACCATTTGAAGACAATAAAAACAATTCAAGTCATAATAATGTACTTCATTTTCTTTGTTTTACAAATTAGAAAATATAAAATTAGGACATAAATTACACTATATATACTAGCTAACTATATTATTTAAAATAAATATGCTGCTACTGTATGCTTTATATTTTGTCCTGTAAATATGAACATTATTCACATTTATAATCACTAAGCTAAATGGCTTTAAAGAAACCAATGGTCCTCAACGGGAAGATAAATATTATCAAGATTTAGTTCTTCTAAAATCTGTCTATAGATCTAGTGTAATTAAAGTAAAATATTGTTGGAATTTTTGAACTTGATGAAAATTTTTTCTATTGTTTTCTCATAGAATAAGTAGATGGTAAGTGGGAATAATTTAAAATATGGAAAAAAGTAGGTAACAAAAATGTTAGGGAATAATTTCTTTGAGAATTTTTGTGTCTATGTTCATAACTGTCTTTTATGTTGATTCTTTGTGTGGTTTTTAATATCACAATAATATTGGTTTCATAAAGGGATTTTTTGAAAAGGATTCTTCCCTTTATATTTTGTGGAAGAGTTTGTGGAGCATTGGTGCTTGTTCTTATTTGAATGTCTGGTAAAATATTACACCAAATTTAAATGGAGTTGTTGCTGGGCGGTGGTGGCGCACGCCTTTAATCCCAGCACCCGGGAGGCAGAGGCAGGCGGATCTCTGTGAGTTCGAGGCCAGCCTGGTCTACCAAGTGAGCTCCAGGAAAGGCGCAAAGCTACACAGAGAAACCCTGTCTCGAAAAACCAAAAAAAAAAAAAAAATAAAAAAAAATAAATGGAGTTGGTACTCTATATCTGGGGGTATATTGCCTCTCCCAGACAGCATAGGTTATCAAATGAAAAACCCAGTGCCAGTAATGAATCTTCTTCAGTTGTTAGCCAGGAGGGTTCCCTATCAACCCTCTAAACATAGCAGGCTACTGCCATTGATCCTGGTTAACCTTCAAAACTTGATGGTAATACCCTATTGCTGAAGACACCATATACTTCAGTCATAGGAGATGGAGAAATAAGTTGGTAAGAACCTAGATGTGCCGGGCGGTGGTGGCGCACACCTTTAATCCCAACACTCGGGAGGCAGAGCCAGGCAGATCTTTGTGAGTTCGAGGCCAGGCTGGTCTACAGAGTGAGATCCAGGACAGGCTCAAAGCTACACAGAGAAACCCTGTCTTGAAAAACAAAACAAAAACAAAAACAAAAACAAAAAAACAAAAAAACAAAAAAAAACAACAACAACAAAAAAAAAAAACAAGGAACCTAGATGCTTTATCCCTACTAGCTAGCTTTCATGGTGTTGAAAGATGCTAGGCAAGCTACCAGGAGAGAAGTAATCATCAATTATACCCAGCTATGAACCCTGCAGGCAGCAACAATGACTAGCCTAGCAAGACATACCCATTAGTGCAATTAAGTGCATGAACCTCATGGGTATAACAAACCACTTTTTGATTTGATATAAATCTTACTCCATACAATGCAACTCATACCTGACATTATCAGGCTCATGGCCTATGAGTAGTAGACAAATCATAGGTTCTATGGTACAGCCTACTACTGTTACTCTGCTAAATGGGCACAGTACTAAACTTACTCTTAATGACTTATCTTTATACCCATAGATGAATGGATCTTTTAACCCTCATCTAAGAAGCCTCTATGTGCAGTAGATAGTGATTAGCACAGTGACAATTGGCTGAAGTGCACAGAATAAGAGACTGCAGAATGCCCATCCCTAAAGGGAATGTATATACTGCATTCCTCTTGCAATGCTCAGAGATCATTGTGAAAGAGGATCAGAAAAAGTGTAAGAGCTGGAAGTAGTGAAATACAAGTAAACAGTATTTTCCACACATAGCAGGGAAGCTGGACATATGAACTCACAGTGGTTGTCACAGTACCCACAACTCTGTATATGTGTCTATCATATGTGCATGTTTGTGTGTGAACAAATGTGTGACCGTATGCATATGTATTCATGTGTATGTGGACACGAAATTTCCACATTAGGCATTTTTCCCTCCATCACTCTAAATTTTATTTCATGAGACAAGGTCTCTAACTGAAGTGTGGGAGGTCATAGAATTCATTAGGCTGGCTGGTCAGCAAGTTCCTAGATTCTGACTGTTTTTAACCTCCTCACTGTGGAGATCACAGGTGCGTGCTGGCACACCAGGCTTTTACATGGGTCCTGGATATTGAACACAGTTTCTCCTGCTTGCACAGGAAACACTTTACTACTTTTTTTCTATTCATAACCATCTTATTTTTAACCTTTGTATCCTCCTCAACTCTCAGTTTAATGCAGCTGTTTGGAGCTGTTTTCATTTTCTTAATAAACTACATCTTTGCTTAAAAAAAGATGCTGAGACAGATGATTAAAATCAATACAAGGAGACGATCAGCCTATTGTGGGGAGATGTTAGTAGGGTTTTTTTGCTTCAACTAATTGATTTTTGTTAAGATAATATTTATCATATTACCAAAACTTGATTATTGTCATTTAAAAACTTTATTATTTCAGGCAAATTAATAATTCTTGAGATATAGTGGTTTTTACTTTTTATGGCACAGGGGATTAAGCCTCAGACCTCACATGGGGTAGGCATGCACATACTACTGAGCTACATCACAAGCCCAAACTTTGGATTTTTAAAATTATTATTTTTTAAATTTCTTCATATTTGGAAGTATATTGGTAGGATTAATATATGGAAAAACTATCTTTACACCTTGAAATAAATTTGCAGGTAAACATTATGGAAAGTAGTAATCATTTTTATTATAAGTATGGGTACTTTTAAAACTTTATAATCTTTTAACAGTTTCCTTACAAACATACCCCTACTTTAATTGGTACTGAAACTTTCAAAAACAAGAGAAAATCTATACACAGAACATCTTTTAAATGTAGCAGTTCACAAAATGACAGAATGTAAGAAAGAAATACTGTACCACGTGTACGCCTCAGAGAGCTAAACTGGAAGGCAGAATTCTCATGGAGGAAGCTATCCCAGCAATGGTCAATTACAAGATTCTTGGGTTCTTCTTTATCTAATCAAGAAACAAAGAGATATTATACTGCAGTGTCACACTCAAGAAGATAAAGTTCTATGGAAATGGAAATTAAATTAAGTCCTTTTCAAACTTAGATATGTTTCAAAGTATGTTTTGACATGAAATTTAAGTGACATATTTGAAGAACATACTCAATATTAGAATTGGTTTTCTATATAACACTAAAATATTTAAAAATCCATTCAAAAATTGTTGGAGCTTTAATTATAAATACTCAACAGATGTGGATCTTCTATTCATCCAAAAATGGATCATAGCTCTTAATGTGTACTGGGTGTGTATGTTTTTATGTATACAGACACACACACACACACACACACACACACACACACACACACACACACACACGAAACACATACACTGTCATCATACAGGCAACCAATATACATACATAGCATTTATACAACATTAATTATAAGATTAAGCCCAGGGCAAACAAGTATATACTAATTATCTATAAAATGAGATAGATGCACAGGTTGGTAAAATGTCAATATACATACTTGGAAGGAAATGCTGAAAAATATTTAATTATAGAAGTACACGATTCAAAATGCTTTGAGTTTACTATGTAAATATCAGTGTTGTAAAAGTGCAGTCTTGTGGCAAACTGCATTAGAATAGCTTATAATGAAAAGACCTTAACCAGAACTAAATCAGAATAACTGAGTGGCAAAATAAATAGTTATAAATATTAAGAAATGTAAACAGTAACTAAAAACAAAGTGACTGTAAGCAAATAGAGCCTTAGATTATTCACCTAAAAGTGGGTATAACAATTATTCTATTTTTACTTTACAGTATTTGAAAGAGTTAGATAGGTTTTTTTATTTTGTTTTTGAGACAGGGTTTCTCTGTGTAACAGCCTTGGCTATCCTGGAACTCTCTCTGTAGACCAGGCTGGCCTCAAACTCACAGAGATCCCCTGCCTCTGCCTCCCAAGTGCTGAGATTAAAGGTGTACACTTTTACTGCCCAGCAAGAGTCACCTTTTTGATTGAGGAAATCAAAACTGGATAATGCATTTAAGTTGATATATCAAAGGTCTTTTGTTTGATACTATAATTTCCAGTCATAAATCTCTAATCTTGTAATAGTATTTTTTATTATTCAAATATATAAAATGTGAACATCTAAATTTGGGAGTGACTTTGAAGGTGTGAGGATTCTTCCTACATCTATATTTTGTTTTATGTGTAAAGCCATTTTTCCCTGATTAGCAATCTGTGTTGATTATTATTACACTTAACATAAATATTTCCTTAGCATTGAATGTGTTTTGGGTATGATCCTGAGGGTCTCCAGAGACAACATTTGCATCATCATATATTGTATACATTTATCAATATTGAAAATGGAAGTTGACATTATGTTAATACTATGCTAATCAGTGTGTATATTTTTACCTTTTGATTGTTTCTAATAAACTATTGATGTCTGAAGCAGTCTAATTTTATTAGAGGATTTTAAGTCAATCCCTATTGTTGCACTTAAATTTAGATAAAGTAAGAAGACTGCATAATCTCTAGAATATCCCATTTCAGTAGGAAAATAATGAAAATGGTTACTTAGTTTGTACATATCAATTATTGCTTCATTAATCCATACAACTTTTTAGGTACATAATTATATTGAAATCCCACAGGAATAGAAAATCAGAAATAGTGTATTAGTGTATTAGTTATCCATATGTGGGATAGTTTTGAAATGTATATCCAATAGTTTTCAGGTTACAATAAATGCTCAGTATTTATGACTATATTTAACTCCTGTGCTATCAACACCCATGGCAAAATGGTAATACTCATTTAGGAAGGAATGATACTACCAATAAAAGTAAGTCCTGATATTAAAACGTTCATAAATGAGCATGTCTGGAATTGGTCATAGGAACAAAGGAATCAACATCTATTTGACATGTAGTATGTGTATCATAGGCCCTGTCCTGATTTGCAATGTTTCAACTCATACTCTTGTATCTCACCATAGCTACTTGCCATTTCTTTACTTTAATTACCAGCAGGGTAGAAATTGGGGAGAAAGAGTTTGAGGATGAAGACATAATCACGGATGAAAGATGACTGTTAGAACTGAGTCTTTGGACATCACCCATGGAACAGATATATATATCTAAGCCAAACAAGGCCCATAGAGGACTCCCTAGCATGCGTGGATTAGGTAAAGTCCCTGTCTGATGGCAAAGTGGAAAATAGAGGTCAGAAGAGCTGAAACAATGAGAAAGTGGCATTAAGGAACACTGCTTGGAAACCATTGATAGGATGAAGGGAATCCTGGCATCGAAGGGAAGAAAAGAAAGAAAGTGGCAAATGTCATTCTAATTTAGAGCCTTATCACTAGGATTTACATGCCCCACCTATGACTGACATTTAGGTGATCCTGAAGAAGGTATCTTCACATGACTAGACCAAGACCCTGTTCAATTTATGCACTGTATAGCTTTGAACAACTTTTTAAAATTATTATATTTTATGTTCATTGGTGTTTTGTCTGCATATATGCCTATATGAAGGTGTCACAAACCCTGGAACTTGAGTTACAGGAAGGTGAGCTGTCATGTGGGTGCTGGGAATTGAACCTGGGTCTCCTGCAAGAGCAGCCTCTTACTGCTGAGCCATCTCTCCAGCCCCAGTTTTGAATAATTCCTAAGAGTGAGGTTTTACAACTGAAAAACATATAGGTAACTGTAACAGTTGTCTGTAAAACTGAATATAGTAATGATTCATAGGGCTCTAGTGTGAGATACTGGGTTTTCTACTTTACTATGTTCCGAGCACATTGAAAATTTTCTATAAATTCTTATGTTTCAAAATACTCACTGATGATCTACATTAGGGAATTTTTTTCTAATCTTAAGATTATTTAGGCCATTTCCTGTTTTCCTCTGTAGCTACTTTCTGAAATTAGCGTAGGGTAATATATGCACAGACACTTGAATCATTCATTTTCCTACAGCTTGCCTTACATGAATCTTAAATGAAAACTCTCAACAGAGAATTATATTTTTACAACAATGAAAAACACTCTAAAATTAATGTTCTTTGGTGTACTCCCATGTACACATGCCTTCATCGGACATGATACTCTTAAGGAATTCACATAGTTTCATAAACAATAAAAGATGAATTTGAAGTATTGTTGAGGTGGGGAGAAAAGGGGGCTTGGTAAGAATGGTTGGTATGAGAGAGGGTAATGAAGGGGTAGCAATGATCAAAATATAAACTGTTATGAAATTTAAAAATAATAATAAAAAGTTTTATTTTTTCCCTAATAACATAACCAATCTTCAGGGATGAGATATAGCAATGGCAAGTCATCTATTCCGGGTAAGTCTAAAATGTTTTGGTAGTAGCCAATTTATAGAGAAAACTATAAAGTGAAATCAGGCTTCATATGGGCAATCCACTAATAGGTCAAAAAAGCTTCTTCCTGATATAAAAGTCTCCCCAAATTTTATAAACAGTGACATGCAATATTACAACAACAGCTTTCAATAACATCGTTAACACATCATGATGAATATTTCTTCATCACTTGAAGTTATGAGTATATGAAATACCCAAAGAATGAAGTTGACTTAATAAAATTCTTAGTGTAACTACTGGAAGGTATAGTATATTTCTAGTACAGAGATTCTGGGCTCCTTCAGTTTAATTCATGAATAGACTTCAGGGTTCTCAGAGAAAAGAAAGCTTCTAAGTCTGTTCAGTTACTCTTCAGCATTTCCTCAATCAAGTTTTTTGTTTTGTATATTTAGCTGACTATTTAAAGAGGAATCCTGCTTATTGAGAAGTTATGTACAAAGTTACGTGGGATTTGCCTTTGCAAACTTGGTTTTCATTCCTATTGCTTCACTTAATGGTTCTGTGGTCAGAAACAACTTGGTAGCCCTCTCTGACCCTTAAGCTTCTCATGTTAAAATTTGAATATAATGAGTACATTAGGGGGTTGACATTTTAGAGTTTCCTTGGAAGTGATTATTTGGGAAGTAATCTTGGGGTGTGCATATTGAGGAGTTCAGAAGCCAGAAACAAATGGAAGCACATCTGTAACTGATACACTGTAACACAAGTTACCACTACAGGAGATGAGAAGTCAAAGTATATGGTGAACTAAGGATTTATGCTGAATACACAATGCGGAAGAATACTATCCAGGGATATGATTCACTATCCCCTGGCATACATAGGTTGATGGAATATTAACTCATTGACACCTCCAGCTTACCCCGAGTGGGCAGAAAAAGCTCTTTTAGTCAGAGGAAATACTCAGAAAGATTCCAAGTTATTGGCAATTGAGTGACAGCCCAAATTAACAGTTGCCCAATATTTTCTGTTTTAAGATACCTTAAGAAATTATAGGTGAAGTGCTTAGTAAAGAATCACGTACAAGTTATGTCTGAATAACTGATGATGATTGTGTATCACCTAATCCAAACATAACTGAGTATCAGTCACTCAATTTCAAGTGAATAAAATGTTAACCACAAAATGTGTTAAAGTTAGGTTCAAGTTCTCATGTGCAAATTTCAGAAGACAGCAAGAATTTATACATTAGTGGAAAGCAAAAGCACTCATTAATTATGCCCTTGTGAATAAGAGCAACATTGTCGTTAGGCAATAATTGTGTTTGTTGTCAGACTCAGAGTAGTTGAGTACATGAAAAAAAAAAGTTTTCAATTTCTGAGCCAAATACTATAGCCACGATGATTTCAGTATGGAACAATTTCAATTTGGGCATAGCTAAATACCAATTTGGCATACAAAAGTGTGTCAATAATATATAAATGTCTTTAGAAATATTTATTTTACAGAAGATACTATAGCTACTTGGAAACGAAATAACTGCATGAAATGGTTATGCCTGTTAAAGAAACAGATGTTCTCTCAGATGTGGGGGAAATTTGAGGAATATACCACATGATTTCCTGCTACCTTTGTTCATAGACTTTTCCACTATAACTGGCTTCAATTTCTTGGAACTGTGATTCTCAAGTCCCATCTATTCTCTCAATGTGTACATAATGTCCACAAAATACTTCTGGAATTAGCCTTTAAAGTGTAAAATCAAATGTATGGATGCATGAAGCACAGATTTTCTTTTGAAAATTCTCAATGCCTCTGGATAAATGAAACATGCTTTCAGTGACAAGCAGGTTCTACACTGAAACTTCTAGCTTGGTGTGTTTAACTTGGAGTAACTGCAGAAGCCAAGAAACTGGAAGAGGCCATTGGTGGTGGTGGTAGGCAGGGAAGAAAAGCCCTTAAGGGAGGAGGTATAGCAGAAAATAGGTAATATGAAAATGGAGATGGTAAATAATTGGGGTGGAAAAATTTAAACAGGGAGATGGGTGGAGGGGAAATGGGAGAGAAGAGAAGAATATGTTAGAGGAATACCAACTATCTTGAAAATGTGTACATATGGCTGCTCCTAGATGTAGTGTATTATTAAACAAAATCCCAGTGCCAAGTGTGGGATGCTTCTTTTTGAGTTATTGGTCAGAGAGCTCCGAGAACCCTTAAACAGTTTCATTAGAATTTTCATAATATTTTGCATATTAAGAACTGGAATATTTGAAAAATATTGTAAGAATCCTACATAACTGAAAATATTGTAAGAATCCTATATAACTAAATCCGTAACTAACTCATATGTGGATTTATAAATAAGATCAGAAGACTACTTAGTACATAGATTCTGGATCCACTACTTAAGAGATGTGTTTCAGCAATCATATTTTACCTCTTATTTTTTATGCTTTCTATTTTATAAAATGTTTTTATACTGTAATGAAATAAAAGGACGGCTATCTACAAAATGTAAGAAAAACAACCTACTTGTTAATACGACATCAATGGAAACATCTTCCCTGGTAGGATTTATGAAATGTATTATAACAGATGCCTGAAGACCAAGGATTGCAGTTACTCTTTCTGCTTCTATAGGCCTGGGGAATAGTCCTACTCCAAAGAGGTAGAATTTCCATTCTTTAAACTGTTTTAAAAAGAAACAATCAAAACATAATTGAACATAGTTTTGATTTTCAAGACTTATAAAACTGTTTTTTTTATCCAATGTATTGTGTTGAATGTGGTATAGTCACATAATGACATTTTCTTACAAGTATATAATGTACTTTGAGCATTTTCCCCTGCATACTCAGCTACCATCACCTTTTTTACTCCCCTTCCCATCCCTCTTCCTCTTTATTTCCCTAGATAGTTTTGATTCTACTTTCACGTCATATGTACAAATAAGATTTTATGTATATATAATGTAGGAACCACAAATAAGTGAAAGAATACAATATTTGTCATTCTGAGACAAACTGAGTTCACTCAATATTATTTCTAGTTGTGCCCTGAAAATAATGTAACTTCACTTTTTGTGACTGAAAAATGTATCTATTCCTATGCTGGCTAGTTTATGTCAACTTTATACAAGTTGGATTCACTGGTACCTTTGACAACCATATGAATTTGATCCTCTGTGACTGTGGTATTCAGGAAGATCAAGCCAAAGCATGCAAAACAGCCAGAGGACGAATAAATGAGTTTTGGGTCTGGTTTTGTGATATGGGGAGAACTTGGTATCCATGACTGTGGAGAGTCATCTCTGAAAGATGCTAGCATTGCTCACGTGCCACTAGCTGGTGTGGGGCTGCAGGTGGTCCTGGTGTTGGGAGGGCAGATGTTGGGAGTACCAGCTGATAAACCTATTTCCCAAGCTCCTGATGGATTAGTGGGCCATGTCAAAGGAGTAGCAGGTACATTCCAGTAGGTCATGACTCCACATGGAAAGAGCAATGAAGCAGCTGCTGTGCTTACTGCCATTATCATCATTGCTGGAGCCCAACAAGTACCCACCAGGAAGGGGAACTCCACCTCTGTCTATAGGCAGAACAACCCCACATCCAGAAATTATGGCTCCTCTACCTGGTATGAGACCACCCATGGGCCACCAATTGACCTTCCTCCTGCGTGAGGAACTCCTATAGGCACGCTCCCTCCAGGAAAGAGAACCCCTCCACCAGGAGTTAGAGTCCCATCATGCCCAGAAATGTATCCACCAACCTGTTAGACTTTCAGCCTTGCTTTTTATCTGTGACACATTTTGTGAAACTGTGTAGCCTGGGAGCTTTTATAACTCTCTTACTATGTTAATTATAGCCAATGAACATAGAACAATTGAACTGAGTTTTGAAAAAATCCCTTTATCCCACCCTCCAACTTCAGCAGGCATTCCTTGGGAACCCACGGGTCACTAAACCCAGAGAAGCAGGGAGCCTAACTGCAGATCGTCACCTCTCCCCCAGTCTCATTCCAAGCTCTGCAGAGGAATACTTGTGGTGGCCTCCTCTCACGCCCTACCCCAATTCCCAGGGGACTAAGCAGATCCTAGTGGATCACCCGGCTTTCATCCCTCCTATGGATACTCTCAGCCACCCTCAAGCCCATCCCACTCCTAAGTGTCTAAACACAAATCCTCGCTTGAAACACATTTTACCAGGAACCACCAGTGGCCAAAATTAGCAGGATCCCAAATGAATTCCCCACCAGGTAACACACAGACACCATGACCTCCTAAGAACCAGAGAGGGCAACATAAAACAAGGAACAAAACACCTACCCAACAAAGACAAGGCAGATAGGGGCACGTAGAAAATTACAATCTTCCCAAACCCTGATGCCTAACAGACAGCACAGTATGTCTTAACTAGAGTCCAGCAATCCTATAGGACATGAGAACTGCAGTGTAGCTGTAGGACATGACAAAAACCTTAAAATAGCCTTTATGGATATGAAAGAAGAAATGAATAATTCATTGAAGAAATCTATGAAAACATAAGCAAACTGTGGAAGGAAATGAATAAAACATTTTAAGACCTGAAAGTGGAAATAGGATCAATAAAGAAACAGGAAAATCTGGAAATCAAAAATTTAGGAACAGGAACCTCATAAGCAAGCTTCACCAACAGACAAGAGATGGAAGAAAGAATCTTCCAATTGAAGATATGGTAGAAGACATGTATAACTCAGTCAAAGAAAATGTTAAAAAAAAGTTCCAGATGCAAAATACCCAGGAAATCTGGGACACTACGAAAGGACAAAATTTATGAATAATAGGAACAGAGGAAGAAGAAACTCAGGAAAAAGGCACAGAAAATATTTTCAACAAAATCATAGAATAAAATCTCCCTATCCTAAAAAAAGGAGATGCCTATCAAAGTACAAGAAGCATACAGAACACCAGAAAAGAAATTCCCCCCAGTATATAATAATCAAAACACTAAATGTCCAGAATAAAGAAAGAATATTAAAAGCTGAAAGGGAAAAAGAACAAGTAATATATTAGGGCATATCTATTAGAATAAAATTTGACTTTTCAATGGTGACTCTAAAAGCCAGATGGGCCTGGACAGATGTGCTGCAGACTCTAAATTGACCATAGGTGTCATCCCAGACTATAACACACAGCAAAATTTTCAATCAGAATAGATGGAGAAAATGAGACACTGTATGATGAAACCAAATTTAATGAATATATATCTATAAATCTAATGCTACAGAAGGCACTAGAAGGATAACTCCACTCTAAGTTGGCTAACCACAAACAGGAAATCACAAAGGAGTAAATAATCACACACCAGCAAATCAAAAGAGTAAAAACACACAAAACAACAACAACAAAATAACAGGAATCAATAAACCCTGGTCACTGATGTCTCTCAACAACGATGGTTTCAATTCTCCAATAAAAAGATACAGACTAACAAAATGGATGGGAAAACAGGATCAATAATTCCACTTCATACAATAAATATACTATAACATCAAGGATATGCTTGTATGATAAAACTTTATGACATTGAAGAAAGAAATTGAAGATATCAAAAGACTGAAAGATTGGCCATGCTCATGAATCATGTATATTAGCATAGTATAAATCACCATCTTGCCAAAAGCAATCTATAGATTCATGCAGTCCCTATCAATACCAACAAATTTCTTCACAGATTTTGACAGGAAAATTCTCAGCTTCATATGGAAATACAAAATACCCAGGATAGCTAAAACAATCATCCTGACATCAAATTGTATATCGCAATAAAAACAGCATGATATTGGCACAAAAACAGACAAGTTAATCAAAGGAATCAAATCAAAGAACCACAGATAAATCCACACACATATTGACAGGTGATTTCTGATAATGAAGTCAGAAATACACACCAGAAATGATAACATCCTTCAAACTAGATTACTGCATGTAGAATATAAATAGATCCATACTTTTCACTTTGAACAAAACTCAATTCCAAATGGATCAAAAACCTCAACATAAATCCGGATATCAGGTTTAGACAGAAGCGAAGGTGGGGGATAGCTTTGAACTCATAGACACAGAAAAAACGTTCTGAACAGAAAACCGCTAGTGCAGGCACTAAGATCAACAAATAATAAATGGGACTTCAGGAAACTTAAAAGCTTTAGTATGGCAAAGGACTTCATCATTTGGGCCCAGCGGAAGCCTACAGGAATGGAAAATATTTTACCAATGACACATGTGATATAGGGTAATATCTAAATATATAAAGAACTTTAAAAAGTAGATATTAGGAAAACAAATAACTCAATTAAAAATGGGGTACAGATCTAAGCAGAATTCTCAAAAGAAGAAACTCAGATGGCCAAGAAACACTTTGAGATATTCAACATCCTTAGTCATCAGGGAAATGCAAATCAAAACTACTTTGAGGTTTCTTCTTACACCCATCAGAATGGCTAAGATCAGTTATACAAGTGACAGCTCATGTTGGAGTGGATATGGAGTAAGATTCAGCTATACCACTCTTGGGCACATGCCCAGAGAATGTCTCATCTTATCAGAGACATTTGCTCAACCATCTTCATTGCAGCTTTATTCATAATAGCCAGAAATTAGAAATGAGCTAGAATATCCCTCAAGACATGAATGAAGAAAATATGATGCACTTACAAAATGGAGTATTACTCAGCTGTCAAATGAAATTGTCAAATCTTCAGGTAGATGGATGGAACTATAGAAAACCTTTCTGAGTGAGGTAATCAAGACCCCAAAAGATAAATATCATGAATGTGTGTGTGTGTGTGTGTGTGTGTGTGTGTGTGTGTGTGTGTTAGTGTGTGTGTGTGTGTGTGTGTGTG
>CABHPP010119532.1:0-16385 GCA_902168425.1 Peromyscus attwateri
TAGGAGGGAGGCAAAGCATAAATTATGTCTCATATATAAACCTTGATATTTAAATTTTCTTGAGAATGAGGGATAGTCTCATTAATAATTTTTATATAATACAGAGAAATTGTGATCAAATAAGTAAGGTTCATTTGATAAAGAGGGGTAAGTTTAGTAGCTATCCTCTTTAATTCACTATATAAAATTTTTTTAGATAATAGATACCGTTTTAAACTACCATACTAGAGGTACATAACATAAGAAGTGGCAAAGGCATAAAAGAAAAAAAAAAACAAGTTAACTCTAGTGTAGAAGTGAGCAGTGAGTGGTTGAACATGAACTAAGCAACAATCCTTTTTCAGATTTAGAAATAGTGTGATTTATAATCTTGCAGAAGAAAGAGAAACTGTACTGGAATGGACCTGGATGTGCCATTCATGATGATTAGTTTTCATATGCTGGGCAGACAACTGGGGAGAAAATTCACTAAGAATCTTTCTCCATTTTGTACAATATGAGTCCCCCTTGACAGTCATGATACATAGACTGTTGCAATAGTGTCTTTCCCTCATGGGGGTAACGGTGCTAGTCAATTTTAATGGTTACCTTGTCACCATCTCAAAAGGGACCTGGTCAAAGCCTATCACTGAGGAGCTCATGGGCCTTAGGGATAAACCTGCTACTTTTGTTTTACCAATGTAAACCATTGTTTGACCATGATGTTGTCAAAATGGATTCTAAATTTTCACCTAATAAAAGTGCTGCCCCTAGTCTTGCTCAAAAAAGTCTTTTCTTCAGAAATGGTGATAAATGCAGAGTTACAACTGTCACAGTACTAAGAATTAAGTAATGGTTGAGTGCTCAGCGGTATTTTGGGCACCCATATTAGTCTCTTTAAGGCTCAGGGTATGCTAAGGAGAGGATGAAATAAAAGAAGGACAGTTAATGCAGAGAGATGTCTTAATGAGACGACTTGTGAACACGACACATTGTAATCATCATCTCATGTCAATGTGGTTTCTTTAACAAGATTTGATCCCAGACTTGGTTAGAGAAGCTGAATTTTCAGTGGATTTCAGTCAACACAGGAATTCATTACTAAGTAATGTTGAAAATGAGTTATTGTGACTGTTTTGTCCTAAATGGGACAATTTTATCGCTCCTCTGCATGCAGCCCATATCCCCTGCAAGTACTAAGAATCCTATGAAAAGAGAAGATAGAAAGAATACAAGAGCCATAGGATTGGCAAGAGGGCTGTGAAAAGCTGTCTCCTGTTCATGACACTGCCACTGAACTCATCTCTCAGCCACTGTGGTGACTTGGACAAGACCTACAAAAGATTAAATTAGTCAAAATTCCAGCATACATGGGGTAGGAATTCACAGAACCTCAGTCCTAATCAAGGAACTAATGGAAATTGGTAGCTAGTAGGGCAAGGAGAATTATCATTTAGCTATTTGGGTTCCGTTAGATTATTCACATGCCATAAGATTGCCTCACATCCATGAGTATATAGACTTTGTGGAATCCATACAGACTTTATGGAATTGCATGAGCCTTTGGAAGGATACTTCAGATCCAAAGCATAACTGGATGTTTCCTCCATGAACTTATCTAAACCCAATTATGCCCTAAAGTCATGACTCTAAATTGCAGATGGCTGAAGTTCAAACATCAGTCTATAATTTTGAAGGGACAAAACCTAAATCATAACATATAAAGCAATTTAAATATGAAAAAGAGAAGAGGGAAGAACATATTGAGGGTGGAAAGAAGCTCAGAGTCCTGGAAAATTCACTAATTGTAAAATTTTGGAGCATTATTTACTGAATAGACCATAATATAATAAATTAAGTAAATCTAATACAACTTTAAGATGTGTGCTTTGAGTGAATGAAAGTGGAGCTATTTCTAATCATGTGGAAATCTATATAAAAACACATTTGTACCAAAATATCAATAATTATGATTTGGAAAGATTGTGGTTTTTTTTCAACCTTAGTCGAAAATAACAATTAAATTAATAGCTAATTAGAAATTAAGTCATAAAGCTGGGTGTCCATATGCATGATCATGTCTTCTTGGGAGGTAGAAGATAGTCTGAGCATTAATCTGCCTAAAGATGAAATGTAAGGTGAATTTTTTTTAATTTTTTAATTTTTTTGGTTTTTCCAAGACAGGGTTTCTCTGTGTAGCTTTGGTGCCTGTCCTGGATTTCCCTCTGTAGACCAGACTGGCCTCAAACTCAGAGAGATCCACCTGGCTCTGCCTCCTGAGTGCTGGGATTAAAGACGTGCACCACCACTACCCTGCTAAGGTGAATCTTAAAAGGTCTTATTAATAAATGTCCCAGAGCCAGATATTGGGGTAAATTCTGAAAGATCAGAGAGATAGAACAAGCCACAGCCAACCTCATCTTGCCACTCCTCAGCTAAACTTGCTTCCTCAGACTGAAAACCTCTGAGTCCTCACCTGAATGGATCTCAGCTGAACTGCTTAAAAGCTTCTAGTTCCTGGTCCTCATGCCTTATATACCTTTCTGCTTCCTGGGATTAGAGGCGTGTGTTCTTTCCAAGCAAAGACATGAGCTCTCAAGTCCTGGGATTAAAGGTGTGTGCCACCATGCCAGACTCTAGTCCCAGTGTGGCCTTGAACTCACAGAGATCCAGATGGATTAAAGGTGTGTGTGCCATCACTATCTGGCCTCTATAATCTAGTGGCTGTTCTGTTCTCTGATGACCAGATAAGTTTTATTTGTTAGAACACAAATAAAATATCACCACAATGAACAAATAAATGAATGCAGACAAAAATTTGCTCAAGGAAATGCTAGTTAAGTTTCTTATTTTCCTCTAAATTTTGTTTAATCTCAAATGCTAGTTCTCTTCTGACCATGTTCACCCATCAAAATGTGATGAGTAAAGAAAAATTTTTAAATAATTTTCCTTTCACTTATCTTCAGGCTTATATTTCTTCTGTTGCATTATTTAAAATTTATCTTTTAAGCTAAAATATATTCTGTCTGTTACCTTTTGTAGTACCAATTTGCCTTAGATGAAATATATGTAATTTCAGGTTCTACCTTCCAACAAAGGTAAGAGTAGAATACATGTTTGCATGTAAATCGAGATATATATATATATATATATATAATATATCATATATATATATTCGAGATATATATGTAATTCGAGATATATATTATATATATCATATATATATTGTCATGAATATATATATATATTCATGACAACAAGGAATTAATTAGAACTTCTTTTATAAAGTAGATGCTTTTCAGTGTAGTTTTGCAAATATGCAAACTTAAAAGATATATTTAATCATTTTCTCTTACTGTTGAAGACAACATAATTTTTCATATTTTAATTTCAAATGAAATGTTCAATACTTTATTTGGTATTGCATAATTTATTTGGCAATGACAGTATTTCCTAACCACACACTGCTAACATCTTTGAAAACATACACTGCACAGCAACATCAGTTTTAATACGTTAAACTTCCTGTGGGTACTTGAAAACACTCAAACCTGCACGAGGTCCTTTCGCTTATGATAACTAATGCTGAAGCATGTAGGACCGAGGTGTTCGGCTATATTTTCACACAAATGTGGGAAGGAAGCCTGAGGCAATGTGAATAGGAGCTCTTCAAACTTCAAAGGATCTGTGAAGGATTCTTGCTCAGCTTTTGCCATCCTGAATTGGCCAATGCTTGGGGAGCAATTAAAATTAAATAGCCTCTGAGAAGGAAAAAGGCAAAGGCTCCAGTTCTGAGTATGAACACACTTGAGCACAGTAGTAGCAACGGGGAAGTCTTAAGAAACGGCATGATAGCAGCAGAGAGGAGGGACATGACATTTTGAATTCAGAGTGTGTATTTTCCAGGCAGCATTAATTAATCCTTCCAGAGTGTTAAGCTGTTGCTATATTTATCAACTTCAGTGGAGAGTACTATAAAGAAATCCCCTAGCAGTCACAAAATTCAAGGATACATACACACACAGAAAATACAACAAATTCTTACTTTTCAGAGATTATCAGTATGCATTGGCATGGGTGATCAATATTATTCACAAATCATCTATGTTTATGGTGCCCTAAAATAGACAAATTTACTTTTATTTGGCTCTAGCTGAAATAGACAACAAAGTTTGCTTAAAATTAGAAATTAACAAATCCATTGTGAATTCAAGTTATTCAAATGTGTACTTATGGGCCTGCCTTACAGAAACACAATGCACTCAAATAAACCACACACACACACACACACACACACACACACACACCCGTTTGCACACCATAATATCAGGTATAATGGTTATAGATAGTAGCTTAGTCACGACTTTCTTATTTATCTGTCTTCTCTGTATGGCTTTATTATTTAGGGAACTTTTGATGAGAAAAGTAACAGTGTAAATAGCATCACAGTTAATGTGAAGACCTGGAAACTCATGTCTAGTTGATCTGTTTGCAATTAAAGATTCTTGAAAATCATTGCTGGGTGCTCTACCTTTTCTAGAACCTTTCATCATGGCCCTTATCTAATACCAATCTTGTGCTTGATTTAAAAAATGAGATGTAAGACATAAAAATCAAATGTAGAATTTACATTCGACCCTTACCACTCTAAGAGCCTTTTATTTTCATTTTATTGTTGTTGAAAACAGTCTTCTCTCATGCTGAATACATATAGATACATGCTGACCACAGTTTTCCCTCCTTCCACTTCTCCCAGGTCCCCGCAGACATCCCTCCCTTCCTGAGATCCACTCTCCCTCTATTTCCCCTTCAGAAAAGAGCAGGCCTCCAGGAGATGACAACCAAAGCAGGATACAATAAGAAAATGGAGGCTAGACAAGGAAAGGAGTCTGAAGAGCCGGCAAGCATCAGTGGAACACCCATTTCTATTGTTAGGATTCCCACAAAAACATCAAGCTAACAGTCATAACATATACACAGAGGACCTGATCTAGGTCCGTGTATGACCCGTGCTTGCCTCTTTAGTCTCTGTGAGCTGGTGTAAGCCCTGCTTAATTGATTCAGTGAGCCATGTTCTCCAGCATACTGTTGATGCTTTAAAACTGTGACGGTAGTACCCTTCTCTACCGGGGTAAGAAGTGGATTCAGCCTCAGGAAAAAAAAAAAAAAATTGAGATTACTGCATTTTCCTTTAGCCAAAATCTGACTCCTTGAAAGGTTGATTTCCACACAGATAACTGAACAGCTAGGTCAGTGGAGAGGGATTGGGAGAGTTGAGATATGCTGAGGCAAATTTAGGAAACAACGCAACAACAACAAAAACAAAATTTACAGAATCTTAGAAGCAGTACGGATCACTGAAGCACTGGTAGAGCAGACTCTGCAGGGGTGTAACTTGGAGTTTGCTAGCATGCCTAGAATTTGAAGACTGTTAAATATTGCTTGTAATGCTTTCTCCATTGTTTTGGATGCCTATTACTTATCCCAAATGCATATGTTTAAGCTGAAAAAAATGAAAGAAACTGAAGAGGAGAGGAGAGAAAGAGGAAAGAGAAGGAAAGAAGGAAGGGAGGGAGAGAGAGTAGAAAGAATACATAAGGGGATAAAAAATGATAGGAGGGAAGATACATATTAATGGGACAGAGGGAGAAATGAACTGCATGAGGCTATAAAGAAAAGCTGTGAGAGCTCTTACTTAGTTTAATTGTCTATTTAGGAGTAGAAAGTATTAATGAATGCAGTGATTGTTTTGTTTGTCTTCCATTGTTGACACAGAGTCTTTTTTTTTTTAAAGATTTATTTATTTATTATGTATACAGAAGAGGGTGTCAGATGTCATTACAGATGGTTGTGAACCTCCATGTGGTTGCTGGGAATTGAACTCAGGACCTCTGGAAGAGCAGTCGGTGCTCTTAACCTCTGAGCCATCTCTCCAGCCCCCACAGAGTCTTATGTAGTCCAGAATGGCAAGCAAACTTCTGGGTAACTGAGGACGACCTTGAACTCGTCCTTCCTCTATTTTCCAAGTACTGAGAATACAGACATGCCCCTTGTTGCTTTCTATTCCTATTGTATAAATCACATTACTTTGGCGTTGTCTTTATTTATAATTACCCCTCTTCTCTGATTTACTTACCTATCTCCTTGAAAGGATATTTTTTTAATAGATTTGAAATTAAATAGTGGAACTTCATGAAAGTGGAGCTTATGAAAGTTTATGGCATCTAATAATTCTTTAATGAAAATATTTAAATGTATTAATAGGCATTTTAGTGTACTGTTGTTCATATTTATTTATTTATATTTATTAAAATTTACTGGTCTTTATACCATTTCAAAATTATGACTTTTACTGTATATATTGCTCATTTATATTATGTAAAAACTACTTATCCTTTCATATTCTTTGTGTTTAACTTAAGGCATGACATAGGACATAGTATAATCAATGCTTTAGTTAATATTGAAGAATTGTATAAAAGAGCCATCATCTCACTAACTGACTCTTTATAAAATATTATATGATTTACTACTTTTTAGAAATTTATTTAAAATATTGGACTGTATTCACATTAACACAGATGGAATCAAATATTAAATTGAACATTTATCTGCTTTTTCTGTTGATAAATATAGAGGAAAATATGTTCATAGGAATATGATAAACATGCAAAGAATTGCTTAAATTACATCCAGATGCTCAATAAAATATTCTCAGTATGCATAATGTCCTTTCCTCACCTCATATATGCTCATTAAATTGGAGATAGAGAAAGAGAGAAAACAAACTTTGAAATGTATTCTTATTTAATATAAATCATTAATGGAATAAAACATCTTTTGGTACTCATTTGTTAGCAATCTTTCTGAATTTCTTTCTGTACATAACATCTGCTAGGCTGTACCAAATCCCATTTACTATACTATTAAATATTTTGAAATGTAATTAATGAGACCTCATTTGGAAATTGATGTTCTATTGTTATTGCCCTTACCATACTGTATTTCTGTGTATTATATAATGCTTTTCAATATTTCAATGTCAAGGAAAAGCTTTAAAAGTCGTAAAATTTATTTTTCTTCCTTACAAATATAGTTGCTATTCACTGGGAGTTGAAAGTTTCCTTAAAGTCCTTAATATCTTTTGTTTCCAAAATTGTTAAATTAAGAAAAGTGTTAACACAAATAAACACACACACACACACACACACACACAGAGAGAGAGAGAGAGAGAGAGAGAGAGAGAGAGAGAGAAAGAAAGAAAGAGAGAGAGACAGAGACAGAGAGACAGAGAGAGACAGAGAGAAATTTATTCCTATTCTACTAGCACAGATAGATATTGACAAACATGAATAATGTAAGATTTTCATCAAATCTTTCCTCAAAGTGATCAGAAAATATGTATTCAGCAGTCCTAAAGGAACAATAAGCTGTAGGAAGCCCGAAATCTGAAATATTTAAGTTAAAACATTTTCTAATATATATTATATTCCCTGTGAGGTATAACTGGAGAAAAATTAGCCTCCTGGTCCTCCAGGACACCATTCATTATGAAATTAAATTTAAAAATACATTTATAGGACTCTATGTTGGTACATGCATGTAAGTGTGGGTTTTTTAATTTAATATCACCCTGTTTTTTTAAAAAAATAACATCATGAAATTAGCAAGCAAATGGATGCAACTAGAAAAATCATCCTGAGTGAGTTAACTCAGAGCAGAGAGACAAATATGTTATATACATTCATTTATAAGTGGATATTTGCTGTTAAGTAAATGATAACCATGCTATAATCCACAGACTCAGACATATTAGGTAAAAAGAAGTATTCTAGGAGAAATACATGGATCTCCCAGGGAAGAGGAAATAAAACAGATATTGTGAGTGGATAGGAGCAGGAGGGATGAAGTGAGTGGGATATAGACGAAGGGAGAGTGTTCCAGGAAAGATGGCTTTAATTTGGAGGATAAGGTGGAAACCTAGTACAGTGGAAACTTCCTGGAATCTGAGGGTGACCCTAGTGAGGAACCCTAGCAATGGAGGATATGTACTCTCAACTGGCTATCTTTTGTAGCCAGGCAAGGATTCCAGTGTTGGGACTGAGTTGCATTCAATTGACTTGTTGACCAAGGTGTTCTCTTGGAGACTCCCAAACAACATCCTGATGCTAGGAGACAGGGTCAAAATAAATTCTCATATTTTTAAGGGTTTGAGGAATTGCCACTATATTCCTTATTTTTATAAAAAATATATTTTTAAAACTTTAAAAATATCATATATGCATACAATGTATTTTGATTATATTTATGTCTCTATTTTCCCTTAGCTCATTCCAGATCCATTCTCATCCATCTGCCTCAAATCCATATCTTCTTTTTCTTAATCTTTAAATAGGTCACCAAGTTCAATTAGTGATGCCCATACTCTAATGTTCTTAGGGTCATCCACTTTAGTTTAGTTGAACTACAAGGGCCAGACTATATAAGAAAATAAATTTCGCCCCCATGGAAGATATTACCTATCAACAGCTTCTCATCTATGGGTGGAAACTGTTGAAGCCCTCATCCTACCATGCTAGAATGTTCACAGGCTTAATCTTATTTAGGTCTTAGGCAAAGAACCATGACTGCTGTGAGTCCATGAAAATTAAAACAACAACAACAACAAAAAAAAAACATTGAGTTTGGAAAGGAAGTAGAACTGTTAACTCCATTATGAGTGTCTTTTGACACAAATGGTTATTTAGTTCTTATATGTGACATTACAAGGTAAAGATTAGCTGTTGAAATTTCCTAATCTAGGATAACATATTTGATCCTTATTGGAATATAAACATTCAGAGATAACTGTGTGGAGTAGTGAAAAATGTATGAAGACAACATGCCTACAGATTCATTCCAATGTTTTTACTGGACTGTGTCAATGTTTCAATTGATTTAATTTGATTGTTTTCTACTCTGTTATTTAATTTAATTTTTATAGCATTTCTACTAAGTAAGCATTATGATAGACTGTTTATAAATGAAATTGTTTCTAAATAACTATCTCATCTAAGAACATAAAAGTAAAAATTATTTCAAGGTCAGCCTCAGGTTAACCTTACCAAAAGTGAAAATATTAACTAATTACTATGCTTTGCTTTGATCTGTCCACAAACAATAATCAATACAGATTTCTATAAGTACTCTCTGTAGAACTGTATATTGAATCAAAATTTGAATATATCTATAGATTAAATAATAGTATTATCTATGAGCAGTTCAGGCTATAATTGCATGAGTAAACTTTGGTTATGTTTGCCTAATGATTTTACTTTAGAAAAATATTATTTAATAAAATGTCCCTTTCAGCATTTTCCTATCCTTGCCCTAAGCATGCCTCTTTACCACTTCATGTCAAGTATTTAATAACCTACTAAGACTAGTTAATGCTCCCTCTGGGCTCTTTCACTGGAACAGATGTCAACATCTTAAATTCACCAGTAGTCATTACAATTATCAAAAATTGTGAAGTATCTATAAAACTTACAAGCTTTTTATGTTACTCATTATTTATTTTATTTTATTTTTGAGCTTATAATTATAACATGTTTCTTTTCCTTTTCCTTCCTACAAACCCTGCCACTGTTCCCACTCTCCCTCAAATTCATGGCCTTTTTCCTATTAATTGTTGTTGCATGTATGTATATACACACATAAATATTAAAATATATAGTCTCATTCTTTCTTTGGGGCTTTATTTTAATGAGATATTATATCTAAATGTTTCTATAAAGTAATTTTCTGGTTCTGTTTCTAAATTTTTGTTGTTTTCTTATATCATTGTAGTGAGCCAGTACATTTACTTGAGAACATAGTGAACATCTGGAACTTATTCGAAATTCTTGAAAAATGCAATGATATATCTTTTGAGTCACCATAAGTGAAGGATTACTTGATTTTCCAAAATCACCTATGCATAGTAGATCATATGTCCAATCCTTGAAGTTTGATCAAAAGCATAAGGAAGTTTTTTTTTTCCTATTAATTTACCAGTTATACACTTTCTGCCATTTAAATTTTATCCCTGGAAGGGGCTAGGCAAACATATTTTCAAGCTTGTCTACACTTGTTCTACCCTTGAAATATACAGCCTTCTTATGCTGTCAATTTTCCCTCTGTCTTTCAAACTCCATAGAGCCTGTACAGTCTCACGTATCTGTGAACAAGTCAACGTATGTCATTCTTCTTGCTCCCAAGATAGTGATGTTGCTCAAGGGAGGTGTTGACATTGCTGCTGCTGGGTTTTTATCTCTCTGGAAGGAAGTGTCTCACAGACAAGGGTTACGTTAGATTTCATTTGCCTGTCAGCTTTGTCATAGGCTGCTCCTTGACTGTGTATTTTGTGATTATGTTTTCATAATTTTCCACTGATTGTATTAGAGAGTCTTTCTCCACTGTGACAGCTTCTATTTCACATTAATTTTAACCAGATCTGGATTTCAAAAGAGGTCATGAAAATTGGTAGAAGATCCTGTCTAATTTTATGACATACAATTCTCTTAGTTGTCAGGAGCTCTACCATGTAATGCAAAATCACACAAGGCTATACACTGCTTATTCAAATTATGAAACAATTTATCCTATTTTCTGTGATCTGTGCTAAAGAGCTATTATAACCATGCTTTGCCAACAAGTGTCCATATTATACAGCCATGTTTGGATTAACTGGTTGGAAGGGTGTTTTAACAT
This sequence comes from Peromyscus attwateri, assembly GCA_902168425.1. Classification (NCBI taxonomy): domain Eukaryota; kingdom Metazoa; phylum Chordata; class Mammalia; order Rodentia; family Cricetidae; genus Peromyscus; species Peromyscus attwateri. Next base: position 10,711 of record CABHPP010119532.1, read on the forward strand.
CACATAAATTACAAGAAAATAGAGATAGTCATAAGAAAGGCAAGATTTCCGAGTGTGTAATAAATACCTTCTGGACAATATAAGTCAAAGGTATTTATCTTTTTACTCAGGACAAGCCAGGATCTTGCCATACTCCATCTTACTATCTGCCTTGAGGATGTTCCACTTTAGATCAATATGTTCATAGAACTTCTCTTCAAATTGCTACTATATAGGTGTACTCGGTGTGTTTGTGTGTAAACGTGACAAAAGCTAGAGTCATCAGAAAAAGGAGACTCAGCTGAGGAAAGGCCTACTTTAGATCTAGTTGTAAAGCAATTTCTCGTTTAGTGATCATGGGGGAGGGCCCAGGTCATGGTGGGTGGTGCCATCCTTAGGTTGCTGGTTCTGGATTCTATAGGAAGGTGGGCTGAGCAAGCCAGGGGAAGCAATCCAGTTAGAATATCCCCTCCATGGCCTCTGCATGAACTCCTGATTCTGGGATCCTGCCCTGGTTTGAATTCCTGTCCTGAATTCTTTCAGTGATGAACAGCAATAATGAAGTGTAATCCTAAAACACTCTTTTCTCCCCAACTTATTCTTTGGTGTTGGTGCTTCATCACAGCAATAGAAATCCTAACTAAGACAATAGGTTTAATGTCTTACTATCATAATAAAGAACATATAAATGGAACTTCATTTCTTTCCATTATTCCTACACAGAGATTGCCTTTTTGTTAATGGAATATTTGAGGCAATCCCAATTCTTCCATATCAATGTGTCACTGAGGGCCAGCTGCAAAGTTGAAAAGTCTTATGCTATTCAGAGTGTGTTCTCTCTGCTTCTCATTCAAAATTGGAGTCCAAAGCTTTTGTTGACAAGATGTCTTCTTCTTGCTGCAAAAATACCCTACCACAACAGCCTCTGATCTCTCTGGATCAGTAAGCCAAACAAACCTCTCCTCCCATAAAGTGATCCTAATATTTTGACACAGTAATAGAAAAATAACTAATACACTGCTAAATGGCATTTAAATTTTTTTCTTCATTTTGATAATTTCATACATGAATACAATGAAATATGATCATATTTGCCTCATTTCCCTTTCAACATTTTCCTCTCCTTGCCCTAAGCATGCCTCTTTACCACTTCATGTCAAGTATTTAATAACCTACTAAGACTAGTTAATGCTCCCTCTGGGCTCTTTCACTGGAACAGATGTCAACATCTTAAAAAATGAATGTCCCTTCACCAGCATCTATCTACTGCCAATAGCTCCCCAGTTAGGGTAGAGATCATTTACTTCATCAATGTTGTTTTCTGGGCAGGTTTGAAAGTATGCATATCTTGTGCAGGTTACCACAACACGTGTGAGTTCATGAGTATGATGAATGTGATAGCAATAAAATGTCCTAAAGATAGTACTTCACAGTTCTCCTTCTATCCTCCATCTCTTAATTTTTTCTTCCTCCTATTTTACAATAGGGTGCTTAATATAGATGCCCACATAAGGCCTGTGTGCTCAGTCTTATTCTCAGGACTTTGACACACTATATGCCTCTGCATTGACTTCTGCTGAAATGAAAGTTCCCTGGCCATGACTGAAAACATCCCAAGACAAGACTAGGGGTATAAACCCATATTTAGAAGTCAATTTGATAACATTATCATTTAACAAAATAACATTATCAGATTCTGTCCTAGGAGTTATGAACTTCCTGCCTTATGGTTTTTGACAAGGGTAATAGTAACAGGCTTGTGCTTTTGTCCTTTGAATTAGGTCTCAAATCTAATCCAAAAAGTTACCATGTAACAGGCGTACCATGATTGCACCAATGAGCACATTCCCAATAAATAATATTTTACTCCTGGAATTCCATAGATTCATGGAAATGGAAATATGATAAGAAATGCACTTAGCCAGGTGGTGGTGGTGGTGGTGGTGGTGGTGGTGGTGGTGGTGGCGGCGGCGGCGGCGGCGGCACACGCCTTTAATCCGAGCACTTAGGAGACAGAGCCAGGCAGATCTCTATGAGTTCGAGGCCAGCCTGGGCTACAGAGTGAGTTCCAGAAAAGGCGCAAAGCTACACAGAGAAACACTGTCTTGAAAACAAAAACAAAAACAAAAACAAAAACAACAAAAAAAATGCACTTAGTCTAACTTCATAAATTTCTATAGTCTTTATCAGTCTCAACATAATTTGAAATTCAAAACTCTCCTTTGAGACTAAAAGTAATTTTTTTAAATTTTAAGCTCCTGTAAATTCAAAAAACTGAATACAAATGTGTGTCTATGTGTATGTGTGTTTGTGAGTTTTTTTTTTTTTGTGTGTGTGTGTGTGTGTGTGTGTGTTTCTCTAAAAAGGAAAATCAAGCATGTGTGAAGAGATGGGACCAACGCAAAACCAAAACCTCACTGTGTGTCTCTGTCATTTTTCTCATCTGCTGCAGGAGGAAGCTTCCCTGATGAGACCTGAACAAGGCATGAATCTGAGAATGAGATCTCAGATACCTCATTCAGGATTATTTTTTTTCTAGTTCTATCAACTTTTAAGATATCCTTTTTTCAGTGGTTGAGTTATATTCCGTTGTATACATTTGCCACATTTTCTTTATCCATTCTTCTGTTGATGGATATCTATGTTGTTTCAAATTTCTAGTTATCATTAAAAAAGCAGCAATGAATATGGTTGAGCAAGTATCTCTATGGTAGGAGGAAATGTCCTTTGAGTATATACTTAAGAATAGTATAGATGGATCTAGAGGGAGATTGATTCCTATCTTCCTGGAGAACCACCATTCCATTTTGGGTGTGCAAGTTTGCGCTCCTGTCAGCAGTGAATGAGAGTTTTACTTAACCAACATCCTTGCCAGCATGAGCTGTCATTTTTTTTTTTTTTAATTTATCTTAGTCATTCTAACAAGAATAAGATGAATCTCGGCCGGGTGGTGGTGGCGCACGCCTTTAATCCCAGCACTTGGGAGGCAGAGCCAGGCGGATCTCTGTGAGTTCGAGGCCAGCCTGGGCTACCTAGTGAGTTCCAGGAAAGGCGCAAAGCTACACAGGGAAAACCTGTCTCGAAAAACCAAAAAAAAAAAAAAAAAAAAGATGAATCTCAATGTAGTTCTGATTTTTATTTCTCTGATGACTAGAGATGCTGAACATTTCAGTTATTTATTTCCTTGAGTATAAAAGTATTAATAGTTTTGTTGGAACTTGGAATACATATTCCAGGCCCTTCTAGTCTTGAATGTTTAATTGAATGATCAGGACTTATTCTGATGGGTCTGTCTCTGTAAGTGCTTTGACTACTCTCTCTTGCAGATTACAATGCCCTTCATTTAGTCTATGCTTTTAATATTTGAATTAGAATATCTTGTGTGTAATTTATATTCTGGTCCTGTTTATTTGGAGTTTTACAGAGTTTTGTACCTGGATGGTCATTCCTTCTTCCATGAAGTTAACCTCTTTGAATTTTGCATATGTTTAAATAATGCTCATCTAAAGAATTTATCACACCTATAATATTTGTAAATTGAAGTTTAAAAAGTCACTTTCTTGCATTCTTAATTTTAGTGCATCATATTTTTTTCAAACATAAAAAAGCAAAAATAAAAACATAATTCTCACTACAAAACATTATTTAATTTGATCACTTGGCACCTAATATAGTATTTTGTTGTTTTCATAATTAATCTCAGTAGCATTTTATTTATAATATTCTAATTAGTATAGATATATATTTGTCTCTTCATACAAATTATAAATCCTGGAAAAACTCATTATGTGATTTTTTTTCCCATTGAAACTCCAATATCTAACATTATATCATGAACAAAAATTAACTTTAATAGATATTTTTCAATTAAATGTTAGTCAATTAAGAAATCTAGTTCTTACTTTCTAAATACTTGCTCATGTGAAAATGAACACATAAGTCTAAACATTATGTACTAAATATCACAAGTTATTTTAAGCATTGTTGGTGACATTGGGTATTCTGATAATGTGAAAGTTAAGAAAAGTAAATAGAACTTCACACAGCACCATCTCAATGAGAAGGATTTAAGGAAATGTAACTTTTAGGTAAATATACAATGAAAGCATAAAGAAATTAAATCAAGTTCTTCATCACTTAAGAAAAGAATAATTCCATTGTGTATGTACCACATTTTATTTATCCATTCTTCAGTTGAACGTCATCTAGGTTGTTTCCAGGTTCTGGCTATTACAAATAATGCTGATATGAACATAGCTGAGCAAGTGCCCTTGTGGTATGATTGAGCATTCCTTGGGTATATGCCCAAGAGTGGTATAGCTGGATCTTGGGGGAGATTGATTCCCAATTTTCTAAGAAAGTGCCATATTGATTTCCAAAGTGGTTGTACAAGCTTGCATTCCCACCAGCAGTGGAGGAGAGTTCCCCTAGCTCCACATCCTCTCTAGCACAAGGTGTCTTCAGTGTTTTTGATCTTAGCCATTCTGACTGGTGTAAGGTGGTATCTCAGAGTTGTTTTGACTTGCATTTCCCTGATAATTAGGGATGTTGAGCAATTCCATAAATGTCTTTCAGCCATTTGTGTTTCCTCTGTTGAGAATTCTCTGTTTAGTTCTATAGCCCATTTCTTAATTGGACTGTTGGGCATTTTGATGTCTAATTTCTTGAGTTCCTTATATATTCTGGATACACAATGGAATACTACTCAGCAGAGAAAAACAATGACATCATGAGGTTTGCAGGCAAATGGATGGATCTAGAAAAAATCATCCTGAGTGAGGTAACCCAGACTCAGAAAGACAAACATGGTATATACCCACTCATAGGAGGATACTAGTTGTGGAACAAGGATGACTGGATGGCTACTTACAACACCAGGGAGGCTACCTGGAAAACAGGATCTCAAGAAAGACACGGGAATCGCCCAATGACGGAGAAATGGATGAGATCTACATGAACAGTCTGGATGTGAGTGGGAGTATGAAGGACAAAGGGCGAGGGAAAGAGAACTTGGGGGAGTTGGAGATCCCAACTGGATCAAGAACAGAGAGGGAAAACAAGGAATGTTCATGGTAAATGAAGACCACATGAGAATAGGAAGAAGCAAAGTGCTAGAGAGGCTCACAGAAATCCACAAAGATGCCCCCACAATAGACTGCTGGTAATGGTCGAGAAACAGCCCGAACTGACCTACTTTGGTGATAGGATGGCCAAACACCCTAATTGTCATGCTAGAAACCCCATCCAATGACTGAGGGAACTGGATGCAGAGATCCACGGTCAGGCCCCGGTTGGAGCTCCGGGAGTCCAATTGGCGAGAAGGAGGAGGGTTTATGTGAGCAAGAATTGTTGAGACCAAGGTTGGATAAAGCACAGGGGCAAATAGCCAAATGAATGGAAACACATGAACTATGAACCAATGGCTGAGGGGCCCCCAACTGGATCAGGCCCTCTGAATAGGTGAGACAGTTGATTGGCTTGATCTGTTTGGGAGGCATCCAGGCAGTGGGACCGGATCCTGTGCTCAGTGCATGAATTGGCTGTTTGAAACCTGGGGCTTAGCAGAGATGCTTGGCTCAGCCTGGGAGGAGGGGACTAGACCTGCCTGGACTGAGTCTACCAGGTTGATCTCAATCCTCGGGGGAGTCTTTACCCTGGAGGAGATGGGAATGTGGGGTGGGCTAGGGGGAAGGGGA
>CABHPP010119532.1:16485-33985 GCA_902168425.1 Peromyscus attwateri
ATATATATATATATATATATATATATATATATATATATATATATGTGTGTGTGTGTGTGTGTGTGTGTGTGTGTGTGTGTGTATATGTATGTATGTATATTTATACCTACAGATAAAGAAACTAAATCAAAGAGATTGAGTTATCCAGTTATTATCCAAAGAGTGTTTTGCTCAGAATGTGAACTCAAAACTGAATGAGCTTTCTTTAGTTTACTCACTCTAGTTCAAATGAATTTGGCTAAATTTTAACATTGCATCACTTAGAAGCTTTATTCAGAAATTTATTTTAAAAATTTCAACCTCATGTAATATATATGGGGATGGCCTTATTGTAATTATATGCATTATAGTTTTCAGTCTCATATAACAATTCTTTGTCTTAATTTGTTTTTAACACAACACTGAGGTCATTCTGAATAACATTTTAAAATTGAAATTATTTTAATCAAATACTTTCCAAAAAAATTGTTCCCTTAACCAAACTATTTCTCAATCCATTGTTTTAATGTGACTAAAAAGAAAAAGTGCTACAATGCAGTGTTATAGCTCTGGTTCTATGTAAAAATGCACATATTTGAAATTGACTGAGACATTGTTGTTCAACATTTAAATTAGTAAGTTCTGGCATTGCTTAGGAAATTTGAATTTTTAATAACAATATCAACACAGAGCTTTTTAAAATTTTGACTTTTCATGAAAATCTTTCAATTTTACATCGTACATTTTTCCTTTTCATTATACAATCTTTAGGCAGACACATTTAACTGACTGTGCCAACATATCACAATCCCCTTCCCACCTGTGACTGACTTAACAAACAGATGACATTTTTGAGACACTGCTAGACACCACTGCACATAAGGCTGTGCCCATTGGCTATACTTCTCTCTCTTTATTAACTTTCTGTTTACCCTTGGATTTGTCTCTTTTTTAATCAGATGTTTCTAAATCTCACTCCACTTCAGGAAGCCCCAGGCAGTTGTGAGTGTGGTTTTCACCTTGTAATTTTGCATGTCTTTATAATCTCTATTTCTAGCACATGTAAAGAGTTCAGAAGTATGTGATCTTCATGTACAACTATTTGATATGTGGGTAAAAATCACATCTTTTGTCTTATACTTTCAAAAAAACCCAACTACATATGGTTCTCCAGTGAACTCTAAGTAAATACTAGCTGAGTATGTAATTGAAGTATTATAATAAAATGAACCTAAAAAACTACAAGTGTAAAATATGAAATTTACAGAGTGGTGAATTGTTTATAAACTTAAATTTTTATTAAACAGAAAGGAATGTATACATTCATGACAATTTTGCCTTCCAATGAATTAGTCAATAACTAAATATGACCCAAGAAGGATTTTTACTTTTTAAGATAATTATTCAAAATTTTGAGTGGTACCACTCACTTACATAGATAACATGTTAGTTTTATATCATATAAAATACAATACATAAAATACAAAGTTGTAAAAACGTGAAAAAGTAAAATCCTATGAAGACATTTTTCATATTATTAATAAATATTTTATTCTATCAAGTGTACTTGTATATATTTCTGGCATTGATGGATTTATGTTGTGCCAAAGTCAAACAAAGTTATACTCAAGATTTAATTTAGAGACTAATTTAATAACTCAGCATGCTACCCTTAAAAGTTCATATCATTATCTAAACCCCATAGGATTCTTTATAATCAAGTAAACAACAGTCAGAGATTATTTAAAACATCTAGGAAGACTAAAAATACCTTTCATCTCAGACTAATCCCTCTTTGTTTTGGTGTTTATAGAGATTTTGTTATTTTGTAGTTTACTATTAAAGGAGGATATAAGAGTTCTCAGAATGGAAATTTTGTCCTTTAAACCAAGAGTCTCTTTGTTGCAGCAATTGCTAATTTTGATTTCTTCTTTATATCTATATAAATATTAATTATAAATTTTTGATATCTTTATTTCTGATATTTAGTTTTAATTTATATGGTATACAGTTATAGTTCATTGATAAAGCTTTCAATCTGACCATAGATTATCATCCATATATTGCATTACGGTGAAATTTATATCTTACAACATGAATTGATTAAAATAGAACTTTCCTCCACATTGCTAATTAGTCTCTACTTCTAAACCATAAACAACTAAATACACACAGTTCTATGTATTTTTATTCTCCTAGAATTTATGGTTCACTAGTAGAAAATGGGACTAGTAATATTATGTGAGTTTAGCTATCTTCAATTATGATGTTGATCTTAATTAGTCCATATTATGCCTGACAAACTATAATATATTGAGTGTCATTAAATTAGTGTCAGTTCTGAGCTGGTAACCATGGTGAGTGAAATATTTGTAGAGGTATCAATTTCTTTGGAACAAATGAGTATAGTAAAGGTAATAAGGTGACCCTTCTATGATTATGGTACCTTTGTGCTATGTTACTTACATACTTACAGTACTTAAAAAAGCAAAAAAAAAAAGTGATATGGTCAAAAATATTGTCTCAGAGAAAGAGAGATAAACAGAGATATGATTTTAGGCAAATGATTTACACGGTCATGGAAGTTACAGGAATAAGCAGCATGGACTAGGATTTTGCAAGTCTTGGGAAAAAGCAACATATGTTCACAACCAGTAGTCTTTAGAAAGACAACATCCCTATATTTTGGAGTGATCAGGTTATGCTGTGGAATGTTGTTCTGTATGTTGTGAATGTATGTTGCTCTGACTGGTTAATGAATAAAGCTGTTTGGCCAATGGTGAGGCAGAATAAGGTTAGGCGGGGCATTCCAACTAGAGAGAGAGGAAGGAGAAAGGCAGAGCAGAGGAGATGCTGCCAGCTGCTGCCACCAGAAGCAAGATGTGAAAGTAACAGTAAGCCACAAGCCACGTGGCAAAGTATAGATTTATAGACATGGGTTAATTTAAGATGTAAGAGCTAGCTAGTGAGAAGCCTGAGCCATTAGGCCGTATAGTTTGAAAATGACATAAGCCTCTGTGTGTTTATTTGGATCTATCTGAGTGGCAGCAGGACCAGGCTGGACACATGAAAACTTCCAGCTGCAAGGTTAGATTTTCTTTGTATGTTTCATTTGACAATTTAAATGCTTGAGAGCCATGTAACATAATGGACAGTGTGTCGATTTTCTCAAATCCTATGAAGAGAGTATTACTATTATCACATAAGAGCTTTAAAAAACACTCAGAATAATGTTTTACCAGGAATTTGGGGGATTTTACAAAGTGACACATACAATTAAACATTCCTTTCCCCCTTTTAATGAAAATAGATATTTTCCTCCCATGTTATATATTTATTATAGTTTCCTGAGCGTCTACTCCTGCCAACTCTTCCCCTTTCCCCTCCCATCTGAATTAGCTCACGCTCTACCTCTCATTAAAAAACAGGCTTGCCGGGCGTTGGTGGCGCACGCCTTTAATCCCAGCACTCGGGAGGCAGAGGCAGGCGGATCTCTGTGAGTTCGAGGCCAGCCTGGGCTACCAAGTGAGCTCCAGGAAAGGCACAAAGCTACACAGAGAAACCCTGTCTCGAAAAAACCAAAAAAAAAAAAAAAACAGGCTTATATGGGTTAATAATAAAATAAGATGTCATAAAATAAGATACAATAAGATTAATGAAAACTAACATATTAGAATTGGACAAAGTATAGGAAAACTAAATAATATAATTAAAAATAGGATAGAGATCTAAACAGAGAATTCTCAACAGAGGAATTGCAAATGGCTGAGAAACACAACATACTTAGCCATCAGGGGCATGCAAATCAAAGCTACTTTAAGATTCCATCTTACACCTGTCAAGATGGCTAAGGTCAATAATATAAGTGACAGTTCACACTGGCAAAGATCTAAACCTATGGGAACACTCCTCCACTGCTGGTGGGAGTACAAACTTATACAACCACTATGAAAATCAATTGGCAGTTCCTCAGAAAATTGAGGATCAACCTAACTCAACCCAGATAATGATCCATCTTACCACAAGGACTTATGGTAACTGCAGTTTATTTATAATAGCCAGAAACTGGAAACAACTTAGATGTCCCTCAACTGAAGAATCTATAAAGAAAATGTGGCATATTTACATAATGGAGTATCATTCAGCTGTTAAAATAAATGACATGGTGAAATTTTCTGGAAAATGGATGTAACCAGAAAAAAATATATATATACTGACTGAGGTGACCAAGACCTGTAAGACAAATAGGTTTTTTGCTCATTTATAAGTGGACATTAGCTGTTAAATAAATGATAATAAAGCTACAATCCACAAACCCACAGAGGTTAGGTAAAGAGGAGGGCTCTAGGGGGACATTCTAGCCTCCTTGGCAAGGTAAAATAGAATAAATTTTTCGGTGGACCTGGGTCAGGTGGGAATGGGAGCTGGGAGGACACGGGGAGGAAGGGATGGAGGAAAAGAATGCAAGGTGAGGGAGTTGGAATTGGAGAGCATTTGTGTGTGTGTGTGTGTGTGTGTGTGTGTGTGTGTGTATGTGTGTGTGGAAACTTAGTGCTGTGGAAAATTCCTGGAATCTATGAGGGTGACCCTAGTGAGTACTCCTACTAATCAAGGATACAGAGTCTGAACCAGACATATTTTGTAACCAGGCAAGGCTTCCAGCAGTGGGATTGGGCTACATTCCGTTGGGTTGCTGGGCAAGGGGGTTCCATGGAGATCCCTAAACAACCCAAACTGATGCTAGGACAGAAAGTCACGCTCTGAAAACTGAGAGTGAGGCTTCTTTGCTGAGGACTAATTCCACACATTGCTTGAACTTGATGCCTCCACCTGCTGTGGGATGTTCTGTATGGCAAATGTGTTGCTAATAAAACACTGATTGGCCAGTGGCTAGGCAGGAAGTAGGCGGGACTAACAGAGAGAATTAAAAGAGCAGGAAGGCAGAAGGAGTCACTGCCTGCCAGCCACCGCCAGGACAAGCAGCATGTAAAGATGCCGGTAAGCCACGAGCCATGTGGCAAGGTATAGATTTATGGAAATGGATAACTTAAGATATAAGGACAGTTAGCAAGAAGCCTGCCACGGCCATACAGTTTATAAGCAATAGAAGTCTCTGTGTTTCCTTGGTTGGGTCTGAGCGGCTGTGGGACTGGCAGGTGAAAGAGATTTATCCTGACTGTGGGCCAGGCAGGAAAACTCAAGCTACATCCACCCCTACATTCTACTCTCTTTGGCTCAAAAAGGTACTCTGCAAGCTACAGAAAGAGAAACCTGGACACCAACCCAGCCTCGAAACTCTCCACCAAGTTGTGATGTGGCAGTGGTGGCATAAAACTTGTGGTTATGGCCAACTACTGTTTGGTTTAACTTGAGGTTCCTGCCATGAGAGACACCTGGAGTTCTCCACTGCCAGGGTGACCAGGAACCAGGAGACTGGATATCTCACAGACCTTGGGTAGATCTACATAGGACTGGAAAAAAGTCAATGCAGTTATGACTGTTATTGTGCTGTACTCATAGATCAGTGCCTTTTCCAGGCATCAGCAGAGAATCTCCCTATGGCAGCAGATGGGAGCAGGTGCAGAGACCCACAAGCAGACATTATGCAGAATTAGAGTCCATATTGGGTCTCCATGAGTTCCCTCCCCTTGGATATCAGAGAACCCCAAAGAAGAGGGAGATGAAAGATTGTAGGAGTCAGAGGGGATGGAGGTCACCAGGAGAACATGGCCCACCAAATAAACTAAGCACGGCTCACAGGAGACAGAGACTGAAGGGTCAAGAACCAGGCCTGCATGAGTCTGCACCAGGGTCTCTATGTGTATGTTATCCTGTTAGCTTGGCGTTTTTGTGGGCCTCCTAACAATGGGAGTGAGTGTTTTTCTGACTCTTTTGCCTATTCTTGAAACTTTTTATCCTTGTATTGGGTTATATTGTCCAGCCTCACAATATGAGGACTTTTGCCTTGTCTTATTGTATCTTGATTTATCCTGTTTAGATTGTTCTTTCTTGGAGGCCTGTTCTTTTCTGATGAGGAAATACATGGGAGAGGGACAAGGAGGAGTGTAGGGAGGGGAAAATATGGTCAGAATATATTGTCTAAAAGAAGAATCTATTCAATTAAAAAAGAAAAGAATTGGACAAAACAAACAAAGAACCCTAGAGAAGGCATAAAAAACAGAGACCCATGTATTCACACACTCTGAAATACCATAAAAACACAAAACGCAAGCCTTAATATATATGCAAAGAATTGTATGCTGTGGGATATTCAATCACACTGTGGACCCCAAGATTGTTAAAATCAATCTTGGGTGAGGAGGTGGAGCCAGCAAATAGTGGAGAGAAAGTAGTCATAGAGAGTCAGAGGGAGGAGTCCAGAAGATGGATAGAGAGATTCACAGGAAGTAGTAGGGAAGGCCTAATTGAAGGCTGTTCTCTTTTCTGAGACACCAGCGAAGGAAGAATGTCAGCTAGTTGCTCCTCAACCTCTCTGAGCTAGCAGGTTTTTGCCCCAGCCTCTGACTCTCAAGTCTTTATTGGTAAAATCGTAAGATAAAAATTTAGGCCGGTTGTGGTGGCGCGCACCGGTAGGATTTGCTGAAGGAGGCAGAGGCAGGAGGATCATGAGTTCGAGGCCAGCCTGGACTACACTTTTTAGCCGGGCGGTGGTGGCGCACGCCTTTAATCCCAGCACTCGGGAGGCAGAGGCAGGCGGATCTCTGTGAGTTCGATGCCAGCCTGGTCTCCCAAGCGAGTTCCAGGAAAGGCGCAAAGCTACACAGAGAAACCCTGTCTCGAAAAACCAAAAAAAAAAAAAAAAAAAAATTTAGGTAAAAACAACAACTTTAGGATAAATAAAGACAAGAAAAAATATATATATAAATAAAATTAAACTGAAAAGCAATAAGACTAAAGAAAGGAAGAGCCCTGATATGACATTATATGACAAGGAACCTCAAATATGTTACCTAGTTTATATTCTGTTGGACATTTGCTGCTAGGCATGTAGACAACACTAAAGAACAGCTTATTTTCAGAGTGCAACTCCCTTAGAGGAAACTAAATTTTTATTTGCAAGTAGTTATCAATGCAAGTTTTGATTGGGAGGAGTTATCCAATGCAAGTTTTGGGGTCACTTATATGTACTATCATAATGTCCCTTTTGAGCTAGAAGCTTCAATTGCACTTCAAGGAATAAATTGTGACATTTGATGTGTGAACTTGAAAGAAAGCTTGAATCCAGGTGAGATCATAGTCCTGCCACATTTACTTACAGCTTGACAAGGCTTTGACCAAAGAACATAACTGAACTTCTAACTAAGCCAACTATGATATAATAGGTGTATCTAAGTCACTAAGTTTGTGGAAAGTTTGAACAGTCAAAGAAAACTAGCATAATATATAAACCAAATTACTTAATATAACAAGAGTTTTTATAGAGTAGATGATCTTTGAAGTATAAATGACTCTAAAATTAATGAGGTGGATGATATGATAATTAATGTTATAATTTCAAGTATTAAGTAAATGATTGGGTTCTCCTTTGAATGAACTCTATATCAAAGTTCTATTTGTGATCCTTAAAACAAGCAACTTCAGCAAAGACAAATCACAGGCATCTAGTTCATTTTCATATTAATAACAGGTGAATAAAAAACCACAAATATGTACTTAATTTGCATTTGGAACATGCTACGAAATAAATTCAACAATCAATCATAATTATTTACATTATTTAAAAATTAAAACTCAAAAATATGGAAGAAAAAGGCCACAGTGATTATGCTTTAGTGTGTTTTTACATATATATGTGAAATAAATACATTAAATATATACATATGAAATATGTATATAACACTTTCTTCTTCTCTTTCCTCCTCCAGTACCTCAGAACTACACTCTCCCCAGTCACAATTGACATACATTCCTCCCTTTACTTTCAAATAGATAGCCTCCTTTTCATTGATTATTATTGTTACACACTCTCAAATATTTGTTGCATATATAAATATAAATATGTTTAATCACTAATTCCATGTGTCTAATATTTACTGTCCACATATGAGTGAAGTCATGGCAGTTAAATTTCTGAAAGTCACTTATCCTTATTTTGGTAATATCTCCAGGCTCTATATGTCATGAATATTACAAGATCTCATCTTTCTATGACTGAGTAATATTTCAATATATATATATTCCATATTTTAATACATTCCACTATTGTTGGATATTTACACCATTCCATATCTTTCCTATTGTAAACAGTGCTACCATAAATATGACAGTGTAGATATTTTCTCAACATTGTTTTTTTTTCCAATTCAGTAAAATATTACTAAATCATACAGATACTCTATTTTTGATTTGTTTAGAATCATAAATATTATTTGCTGTCTTATGTGGATAAACCCATCAACAACATATAGCCTCTCCCTTTTTTTATAGCCTTGTTAGTATCACTAATTTCTAGCCTTACCTATAATTGTCATTTCAGTTGGGATAATATATTACACTGCAGTTTTAATTGCATTCCATTAAAGATTGGTAAGAGTAAGTATATTTAAATACACCTTTTGCTCTTTTGTATGTCTTTTCAAATATCTGAGAATTATATAGAGCCCTCCCTTCCTATATGCTTTCTTCTAGAAGTTTCATAGTCTTCTGCTACATTATGTACACCTTCTGCTTGTACCCTTAATCCATGTTGAGTTGTTTGTTGTAACTGATGAGAGATGTGAGTCTGATTTATTATCATGCTTGTGGATTTCATTTTCCTGGCACCATGTGATGGATAGGCTTTCCTTTCTCCATTAACTATTCTTAATGTCTCTAACAAATTGATTTTAAAACATTTTTGGATAAAATCCAAGCACATTTAGTGTCCCTAATACAAATAATCAGGAATCAGCATCATGGATTTTTAAGATCCCTTGTAATAAATTAAATTTCTTGAATTCTTACAAAAGAAAGTACAATATGTACAATATTGTTTAAACATTTATGGTGTGGTACTTTTTTTCAGATCTAAAACTTATATTCTTATTTTCTCTGGAAGATCATGTGAACCTTAACTTTGACCAAGGTTTTTAACATAAAGTGAACTTTGAGTAATATTTTTGAATGACTAAATAATTTCCATCCTAAATTTCTATTTTATTTCAAGTTCTTTTATTATATAGACATTGTTCATTTTGTCCTGTCCATGACATTGAGGAATTTTAGACAAAGTCTAAATGTTGAAAATTGGTAAGAACATTTGAATACAGTTGTGAACTAGAACGTTGTTAAATAAAATATCCCTAGTAGAAAATTTTATTTATTAAACAATGTCAGAATATGTCAAGAATGCTTCTTCCTCCAAGTGTAAAATTACTTAATTGCTTACAGTTGCTCACAGAAGATACGTGGTGGTAAACAAATATTGTATTGATTATTATTTAGAACTATTTGATATTTTAGGAAGTCTTTCAGTAAATTAGACAATTTTTGTACTTATAAATAATATAATTTTATTTTGAATTTTTTCTCCTTTTATTAATTAAGAGTTTTTCTATTCATTCTACAGATCAACCACAGATTCCCCTGTCCTCCATCCTCCCACCCCCCAGTCTTTCCCCCCAACCCACCCCCAACTCCCAGTCCTCCAAGGCAAAGTCTCCCATGGAGCGTCAGCAGAGCCTGGCACACTCAGCCAAGCCCCTCCTCCCTGCATGGAGGCTATGCAAAGTATCTCAGCATAGACCCCAGGTTCCTAAAAGCTGGCTCATGCACTAGGGACAGGTTCCAGTTTCACTGCCTGGGCCCCCCCCCCCCCAAACAGTTCAAGCTAAACAACCATTTCACTTACCTAGAGGGCCTAGTCCAGTACCATGGGGCCTTCTCAGCTATTGGTCCACAGTTCATGTTTTTCCACTAGTTTGGCTAGTTGTCTCTGCACTTTTTCCAATCATGGTCTCCATATTTCCCACTCATAGAATCCCTCCTCTCGCCCATCAAACGGACTCCTGGAGCTCCACCTGGAACCCAGCAGTGGATCTCTGCATCTCTTCTATCAGTCACTGAATGAGGGTTCTATCATGACAGTCAGGGTATTCAGCCATCCAATCACCAAGCAGGCACCCTGTCGACCACTGCCAGTAGTCTATGGTGGAGTCATCTTTGTGGATTCCCGGAGACCTCCCCAGCACTCTGCCTCTCCCTATTCTCATGGTGTCTTCACTCATCATGGCATCTCTTTCCTTGCTCTCCCACTTTGTCCCTAACCCAGCTCAAACACCCGGCTCCCCTTAGCTCTCTTTCCCCTGACTCTTGCCCACCATTACCCCCCTTGAACCCCAGTCTGCCCCTGAATTTTTATATAAATTTTAATAATTATCTTTCCCATCCTCAAATTCTCATGCATACCACTTCCTTGCCTACCCGTCTTCATATTCTCTCTCTTTCTCTCTCTCTTTCTTTCTCTCTCTCTCTCTCAATCTCTCTTTCAAATAAATCCCAAAACAAAACAAAACAAAAAAAAAAGATAATCAAACAAGCAAAAAGAAAAAACAAACAAAACACATACCTAAAATGGAAAATGAAAACACAGAATCTGTCTTGTACAGCCCCAAGTACTCCTGGGCATGAGAATATTCTGGAACTGAGTCAGTCCACTTGAAAAAAACTGAATTTCCTACTGCCAGCAGGTGTCAACTGCAAATAGCTTCTTGATTGTCTGTGGAACATTGTGTCTACGTCCACTGCTCAGTGCTGGGATTGCATCTGTTTTGAACCTGTGCAGTTCTTCTGTGTGCTGTCTCACAGTTTCCGTGAGTTCATATGTGTATGAATCCTGTCATGCCCAGAAGATAATATGTGGTGGCATTGTGTTCCCCAAAATATTGTGCACTCTAATAAACTTATCTGGGTTTATTAGTGTCAGAGACAGAACAGCCACTAGATACAAAGACTAGAAAATGGTGGCACTCACACCTTTAATCCTAGCACTCCAGAGGTAGAAATCCCTCTGGATCTCTGTGAGTTCAAGGCCACATTGGAAACGGCCAGGCATGGTGACTCACGCCTTTAATCCCAGGGAGTGGTGGTAGAAAGCAGAAAGGTATATAAGGCGTGAGGACCAGAAACTAGAAGCATTTGGCCTGGTTAAGCATTTGGCTGGTTAAGCATTCAGGCTTTCAAGCACAGTTCAGCTGAGAGCCATTGGGATGAGGACACAGAAGCTTCCAGTCTGAGGAAACAAGACCAGCTGAGAAGTTGGCCAGGTGAGGTTAGCTGTGTCTTGTTCTGGTTCTCTGACCTTCCAGTTCACCCCAATACCTGGCTCAGGTTTGATTTTATTAATAAGAACTTATTAAGATTCCTACTACAATAATATTTCTTTGGAGTGCTTGATATCCTCAACTCCATGAATTTTTTCTGCTGGCTGTATGACATTTCAAAAGGAAGGTAAATTGTAAGGATGATAAAAATGTAGTGGAACAGGAGAACACAGTGGCAAATCTTCTAATACTATAATGACAAAACATATCTGATTGCTCTGATGAGAGATTAATTGAAAATGATTTGGGTCAAAAAAATAAGATAATTTATTGAAATGAATATGGTAATAGAATAATTTGGTATTCAACGTAATAATTTGAGTGCTGTAGCTTTTATGCTGAAAGTTTCTCATTAAAATGTGAATCTAAAATTTGAAATGACTTATAATGCAGTGAGAACTCATGACTACATGATACAGATAAGCTATTCTAAATGGTCCTTTTCAGGGCTACCAAATAAAATTAGTCCCAGCAGGATCAAAGCTAGTGATTTGATTAGAAATATAAATAATCCAAAGCAAATTCCTTTGATTTTAAATAGTTTTATAGCATTACAGATCCATGAAGCATTTCCAGTTAGCTGTGTACATGATCTATAAAAGAAATTTCAATATTGGGATTCCTCCGAAACTCAAATATAAGATTCTAAATAAAGACTTAAGCAGGTATTTTTTCCATGTCACTAATTTAAAGGAATAAACAGACATCTTATAGTAAGTATTTTCTTTAAAATGTGTTCCAGTGCAATTTCAGTGGAAACCTGAGGTTATATAAAAGCCAGAGATTCGAGGTGTAACTTAGTACTTTTCCTGCACTTCTTCATTCCATGCTTGTCACACGCTCTTCACCAGCATACTGTCTGTCTGAGCATTCTAAGTAGTCACGTGCAACTGATCATTTGCTTTTCATGTTACACATTAAGGCATAGGGGCTTAAAATGTGGATTTACTTACATTTAAAGCTTATTCATAACAGACAAAATAATAACTATGGTTTGTGTTTTGTTACCTTTGTTTTCTGTAGGTTCAAGCTAGCAGCAGGTTTTCTGTCTGCTTAATTTCTACCCACATTTTTTCTTTGTTTTTGTTCTACTGTATTTACCTACACATACAAACCATATATTTATGTATGTATATATGTGTGTGTATGTGTGTATGTATATGTGTTTGTATATATGTGTGTATGTATGTATATATATGTGTGTATATATATATATATATGTATTTTTAAACTGATTCATAAAAATGTGGTTTTAGAATATAATGTAATGGTAGAGATTTAGAAAATAGAGGATTGGTCATGCATCTAATGCACATTTATATGAATATGAGAAGAATAATTATAATGTTATGATGCTTGTCATCATGCACTAATGTCTGAGTCCTTCTTGAGCCATTTAATTAATAACAAATCACCAAATGACACTTAGGAGTAAACACCAAAGTCAAAACCTGAAACTCAATAAAAGAAAATTTTCTTGAAATGTTTTCAGAAGTTTTCCCTTAAAATTATTGAGATAAAACTCTCTTAATATAAACTCATATGAATCTTTTTTGGCTAAAATTAAGGAGTCATAATAAAAGAAATCTTGTAATTTTAGTCTATAATGTAAATGAATATACAGAAGTCATTTGAAAGGTTACAATAGAAATAAAGGTTTGATTCAAGTTGAAAAACTGAAGGCATGGATGATCCATGTAAGTCATCCATAATGACTTAAAATTAATTGGAAGAACATCACAAGATGCTTCTTTCTATGCATAAAACAGAGGAGAAATGTGGAGTTAGGAAGGTACAGGTGCCTTTTTTTTTTTAACTTCACAGGGCTTTGGGCCAATAAGAAGGCAACTCAAGGAAGTGTCCATCCTGAGACTGAAGTGAAGAGGAACTGCTCTTATTAAAAATGTCAGGTGGTTCACAGGAACACATTTTTTACCCGGATCTGTAGCAATTATATCTGGGAGGAATGCCAAAATGGACTTTGTTTAATGGATGGCAAATGTGGCAGAAATATGGTATGTAAAACTGAACTCTTTAAGGCATAAATTTGTGCATATGCTTAATGTGTGCGGTTGCGTCAAGTTGAATAATGTAACCAGGCCTTGCACTTTTAAATTCCTCAGTGTGGAAAAGGATTGTTCTCTGATAAGAATATGCATGGAAGACTACTAATGAAATATGTTAATTGCCATTTGAAGATCTTCAATTATATCACTACGGGTTGAAGATGGAACTTATAGGAAGTTTGCAAATTAGCACTGGATTCACTTTGAGTGACCCTAATTTTAAAGTAAAGAATTTGAAGCTTTTATTAATTGATAGTACAAAACTACTAGAGTTTGAACTATTGTAATGTAAAGTGAATGTTTCCTATGTTTGGGGACCTATTTTAAGTGCATTACACAGATACTCTTCTGTAATCAAAACAATAAAAGATATTTATCATATATATAATGAAATGAGGCTAATAAGAATAAAGTATTATGCTAAGCACTTTTACTCATAGACATGACATTATAAATAGGAAATATTTGAATAATTTGGTCATTACTTATAAGAATCAAAAATCAAAGATGTGAATTCATGCACTATGAATCAGTTGAGAAAATCCTACCTAATTCATATATCTATTACATTAGAAATGAATATATTTTATGATTAAAGCAAAACCTTTCTTTAAAATAGATATGGTCCAAAATGAAAATCACTAACCTTATAAAGGATTTATATTGTTGCACCAAAAGTCCTAGGGAGATGCCTTTATGGTCGTTTTTGCCCCTTCCTGACTTTGCTTTAGCAGTGTCTAACTATTCATTGTGTTGTTGTTCAGACTATGTCTAATGTTGTAGAAGCTCTCTTGGAACTTATTATGTATTGGAAGAACATCTTTAATGCTTAGTCTTCCTGTCTCCATCATTCAAGTGCTGTGATTGCAAGTGTGGTTCAGCTGTTACATAAAACTATAATGTTTTTCTTGGTATTAATAGGACTGTTGAAGAACTTCGGTTTTACAAGAGTCTGATGATCTTATCTTTGGTATTAACTCATACACAGTGAGATGGTTTTCATATACAGGATCGTGTGTTTTTACATATGAAATACAATGCAATGTGTTGCAGTGCTGATGCACTGATAATGGATGGTGATCATGTTGATTACAGTTTTATCCCCCTGGTGATCACATAGCACAGGAGATTAATGTTGTACATATTGCAGTTATTAGTATTGTTTTTCTTCTAATATAACATGGGAAGCATTTGTTTGGAACCCAGGGCTTAATGCCAATCGAAAAGACTGTGAGTTATCAGCCTTAAGGATCAGAGAAGAACTTTATGGATTAAAACATCCTCCTACTTGAAATGTCTTATGTAGACTGTGCTCCTTATAGTTTCTATGTCCTTTAAAATATATTTAAAAAACTAATAATCATCAATGATTTGTAGTTGCTAAGAAGTTTTTATAATAATACCAAAAATATTTTTAACAAGTCAATGATTTTTGTTATTTCAATGATCCAAATAATTTTTGAAAATTTAAATTATCTAGTTTCTATATGATATCTTCTACTTCCTTACTTGTTACTTGAAAATGAATTATAATGTTTATAAATCTTGGATAGCTTTGAGATCATTCATATACTGTTTTATGGCCTTTTCTTATCTTTGTTAGCATGTTCAGGTTTGGTTTATGCATTTTGTCTTAAAGGCTTTGACTCAAGGACCAATATTTAAGGACACACAGTATTCTGTCTTATTCAGATCCTTACTATAATACAGGTTCTTGAGAATGGAATCCATAACTGTGTGATGCATATGGTGAGATAAAGTTTGGTAGAGAATATTTAAGATGGAGGCAGGCAGTAATTTCTAGCTAGATGTGTTGAGAACATCATTATATTCTAACAAAATTACTCAATGACTAGCAGTGCTGTATATAATTAGGAATAATGTAGACTGCAATCATTTTTCTTCTACAGTAACAGCTGACCTCCAGAATCTGACACTTGTGGTATTGATGGAGAAGTAAGACTCTTGTCATCATGTATTTTTTTCAAACCTTAGCAGAAGTATGCCTTTTATAAGGACTATACATTTTTTCCATTTTGTTTTGTTCTTTCTTTGATTTAATTTTTGCTGCGTATGTATTGATATTTGTAAGTTGAGTGATATAATTTTATAAGAAAGTATGCAAGCTTCATAATGTTCAATGTATTGTTTTCAATTTCTTTTAACTCAAAAGCTTGATGACTTCTTAAGCTGTACCTCATGGTTGTTTATTTGGATTCAGATAGAGTTTCCAGTGTTCAGATGATTAAATGAGAAACAGTGTAACTGCTACATAGTTGTGTTGCTTCATTAGACTCCTAAATAAACAGAAAAAAAATAATTTAAAACACACAAAGGGAGATTACCTTCATAACACTATCAATGTCAACTTGAGACAAATGGATACAAAAGGAAAAAATGTGCATTCTTTGTCCTCATAAAACAGGCTTTAAAGTGTGCTTTCTATAGAAATATTTATTCTTACTGAGTTTTATTTCCTTCCTTCCTTCCTTCTTTCTTTCTTTTTTCTTTCTTTCTTTCTTAAAAAGTAGAATAAGCACTGATTTCAGCTAGTAGTTTTTATTCTTTATTTATATAAAGTCCAATGGATAGACAAGGACAGATATAAATATGAATTTCCCCAGTTTTAAAAGGTGTATTTTTATTTCAATTGTGTGCCCAAGTGCAAGTATCTGTGCATTGGTGTGTGTGTGTGTGTGTGTGTGTGTGTGTGTGTGTGTGTATTTCTATGGGGTCAGTGAGTGCATGTACTTGCTGAGGTCAGAACAGGTTACAGGATCCCATGAAGCTTGAGTTACAGATAGCAGCAAATTTTCCAGTGGGGGTTCTTGGAACTGCATTTTAGTCCTTTCCAAGTGCAAGTGCTCTTAACTTCTGAGCTATTTCTCTATCTTTAAATTTTTCACAATTTATTATATATTCACTGAAGATTAATAATTTAGAGAATTTTGATTTCTAAAATTATCAGGCAGTGTTAATAATAAAACATCATATACCAATTGTGAATAAATGTTTTATAAGTACTAACTTATTTCTTTATTTCAATAACCCTTAGGGGTAATTAATAATATAGCCCAATTTTAAACATGAGTAAACTGAGTGTTAGATATTTCATAAATCATTTGTTTATCACATTAAGAGACTATGGTCCTCCAAGAACCCTAACACTATTCCATTAAAATCATAGCACCAGACATGGAATACCTCCTATGAGACACTGGTAAAGTAGACCCTATCGTCAAAGGTAGTCCCTTTGGTTTTCCACTAGTACTAGATCACTACATCATCATGCTCTAATAGTACAGATTTGAATGCAGAACATTAAAAAAAATTAAGCTTGATCAGAGTTGAAAGTTAGTATTTGTTGATTAGAAATCAGTATGTAGGCAGGTGCTGTGAAAGTTAGTAGGGTGGAAAGTCATTAATGGTTCTACGAAGCTGTGAACCCCATGAGCTACAATGATGAGTTGCTGGATAAGTTTGGATATCAGCCACTTTCAGATTAGATTAGATTTCAGGCCTATATTTTAGGAGTGAACTCATGACTGGTATTGAAAATCTGATCTATAGCCTTTGGTTGGGGACATAATAGGCCCTAATGCCTATTGCTACTGTTGTTTTGCTAAATAGCCATGGTTTAGCAACAATTCATATTTATAGCCAAAGAACAGTGCAGGTAACAACAATGGAGAGAAGCAGTGATTATAATGGAACATCTGTTTCACTACATCTAAGGTCCAGGTAACATTGTGGAAGAAGAGAAAGAAGTAATGTAAGAGCCAGAGTCTGGTGAGTGGTGTTGCAAAGCCTTGCCTTCTGCATGTGAAACAAATGTTGTATTGATGAACTGACTTCAGCTGTGATTACCTGTACACAATAAGGCTTGATATGCTCATAAGGCACAACTCTTACTGAGGGACTATGTTCTTATGTTCTAGGGGAGGAAGTACAATTTTATGGTGGCATAGTCTCTGGTAAGTTGCCCACATTCGAGAAAATAACCCCACACATTCATAATCATGTAAGCAATTTAATTAAACTCAGTTGGAAAAAAAATTGAAAAGAAACTAAAAAATATGACATCAAATTAGATTTGTTTTGTTTTGTTTTTGTGTTATTTATTTTATTTTATTT